>JAXGGA010002880.1:0-112864 GCA_038373865.1 Uloborus plumipes
AAATCAAAACTAAAGCAAAACAAAATTGTAACGAACAGAATTGACCAGACTGTCGCGCTGCCACGAAGAAAAACCTTTTAAGCTTCGTCGCAGCGCCACCAAACCTAATTTACATAAATTTCTCAACACCTTCCTTGTTGCGTTGGAGGTTGCAAATAGAAGGAAAGAAAAATTTGAAACGATTACTGGACTTGCACACACATACATAATACACATGCGCAAGCACAAAGTCAACCACTGCATCTAATAGTTTTACAAATAAAAAATTATCTCAATAAACCGACTCTGAATTGACTAGAAGCAATCCTAAAGTAAGTCATTATGCCCGATTCGATTACTACATACTCCCTATTAACAAGTTTTTGCTATTAGGAACGACAACTTCAGACTCCGCAACATTGGAAACAACATTGCTTACATATTTCATTGGCCATTCATGGTTATCATGGCCACCCTTCAGTAACCATTCACTGTTATCAGGAAATTAGATCTTGCACTTTGTAGAGCAATTTGTTGCAGGACAACACTTGCATTTTGATTAGTATAGCGGGCAAAACCGATACATTGAGCTGTTTCTTTTATTTCAGTTCACTATCTCTGATCCTGAACGTGTAGTTGAAAACGGCTAAAGGAGAAAATGTAGGACAGAAAAGTGTTTCCGCTTACTTTTAGTTCGGAAAATCACGTAAAAATATCTGTTCAGCATTTGAAGCAATGTAACTTAACATGAACACAAATCGTTACAACTGAATATGTAAAATTATAAGATAAATGAATATATTTTTTAAACAAGAACAACTTCTATGGATACATAGACTCATATTGATTTTGATTTGAAAAAAAAAAAAAAAAAAGAGCTGTAAAATGAGTAGTATAGTTGGTATCAATGCATTAAATATAAAGTAGAGAAAATTTCCGGGGCTAATATAAGTTTTTTTTTCGATTTTCAATGAATGAAAACAGTTATTTAAGCCAACTGTATGTGATTAAGAGGCTGTTTTTATAAGTCAGGCAGGTCCATACACAGGGACGTCATTTCAAGTTTTTCCAGGGGGGGGGGGAAGGCAAAGTGTCCAAACTCAATGCAATTTCACCGGAAAACATCAAAAACCACGCCCACTTATACAGGGTGTTCCAAGTCAACCTTCATGACCTCTAATTCCTCAACCGTTCATCCTAGATGCATACTTCCAATTGCAAATTTGCTCGAAATGAGGTAGAGAGTTAAAATATTGAAAGTTTGAATCGAAAAAATAATTCAGTCAAAAAATACGAAATAGAACTTTTTATAGGGACTCCGGGTCCCCAAACTTATCTTTAGGGAAAGAATCTCCATTGAAAAATAATACTAACACAAAAAAAGACATCTGTGCGATCAAAATTCGCGGAGATATTCGAATTTTAAATGCACAGGGCCCGCAAACAAATTGAAAAAAGAAAATTTTCGCCCTCCCAGAGGAATAACGAGCTTTTAGATTAGGTACGATGATGAAATTTGTTTCGTCTGTGTCTAAAAACATTCGCTTCTCATTGTATTCAAAAATAAATACAGATGCTACAAGACTACAAAACATAACAAGACAAGGTAAATTATTATACAATTTTATACAAAGATATTCAACACACGAAATATGTAGAATCTAAGAAATAATATACATTACGATTATTGTCCTTAAAGCAACACCATTTCTACATAATGTTCCGTAGTGTACATCGTAACTTCAAGCCTTAACGAAATGCATCTAATTAAGCCGATGTTATTCTGCAGTGAAGGGATTACGTTATTTCAAGCAATCACTGTACAGTCGGTAAATTTACATATTCGAGAATTCAGCAAGACATTTTCATTCTTTCTTATTCAATTTTTTTCATATTTTAATTCCCATGTTAAATAACTTTTACAGTTATATATATTTTAGGAAAATAAAGAATATTTTTTATTAAAGAATTTCGCCTGTATATGGCCCCCAAAATCACTTAAAATAACGCTAGTGTAAAGTGGTATAAGTCATAAAGTTTCATGTTTCATTTCTCCATGGATTTTGATCCCACAAATGTCATTTTTTTGTGTTAGTATTATTTTTTAATGGAGATAATTATTTTTTAATGGATTAAGTTTGAGAGCCCGGAGCCCCTATAATAAGTTAATTTTTTTATTTCTTAACCATTTTTTTTTTCGCTTCAAACTTTCCATACCTCAACTCTCCTCCTCATTTCGAGCAATTTTGCAAATGGAAGTATACATCTAGGACGAACGGTTGAGGAAATAGAGGTCATGAAGGTTAACGTGGGACACCCTGTATGTAAATACATTGATTTCTCAAAGCCAGGGGGGGGGGGGCAATTGACCCCCCCCCTAAATGACGAACCTGTCCATACATACCAATTTTGATTTCACTCAAAATTTGCAGTGATTTACTCGAATGTTTTTAGAAAATATGTATTGTTTCTTTTTTCCTAAAAAAATTCTGGGGACCTGTAAAAATTCGGAAAGTTGGTCCCGACTTTGTGTTTTTCTAAAATCGACCTTTTCTAAAATTTAATTATCTCAGCTAGTTGAGCTTCAACCAATATTTTTGCAATTACATCATCACATTTAGTGTCCAAATCAAAATATATTTTAAATATTATAGCTGACAATCAGGGGATCCTGTCAGGGAGGCTAAATTTCGCCGAAAATAGTGAAAAAGTAATATGTTTGAGGCCCCCTAGATCCTTATACTGAGTGTCAGTAACAGCTTTCGCAGAAACCAAGTCAGTATTACTTAAATCGAGCATTAGTTACAAAGCCAATCCTATACGGTTAAATACACTCAGTTAGTTATAAATGCTTAAAAATATCCTTATATTTAATCAGAATATCAATAAACATTATCAGCTTACTTTAAATATAAAAAAAGTAACGTTTTATCTAAAATATTCTCATTTAGGACACAATCAGTTCAAAATCTAGAGTAAGAATTGGAGACTTTGAGGAGTTCGTTATTTAATTCTTTGAAGTTGTTTTGAAGAACAGGTTTCCTTCGTTTGAAATATTCTCAGCGAAGACAAATTCATTATCTTTAAACATGACGGAGTTTTAGGAAAAAGTTGCAGCTGAATACGGCGGTGATTAATTACAGCAGCCATTTTTTTATGCAGAAACTTTCAGACAATTAGCGAAAAGGAGGCGATGCATTATACGTGACAGACAGCACTCTTTAGATTGGTTGAGTTCAAATCCAGTAAAAGAATTAGCCGATATTTTATGTTCAAATTTCAAAAAAAAAAAAAAAAAATCATTTTTACTTCCTCAAAACTGACTTTTGACGGTCAAAAGTTGCTTTTACAAGTATCTTTATAAATTGCGGAGACTGCTTCAACAACATTTCTATATTTTTCGCATTAGAAATCAGTAAAAGGGAGGATTCTGAAATCGCATGGCGATTGGATACCTGAGGCGCCTAACCAGACGTTAATCTTGCGGGTTATTTTTTCACAGCTAGTAAGAAGTAGTTTTTTTTAGTTTGAAACCGTAACATATACAGGGTGTTCCGTAACAAATTGTACAAACGTTGAGGGGAGTTAGAGGGAATGATAACAAGCAAGAATCACCTAGGAACATAGGTTCGGAAACGCATAGTTGACAAGCTACATATTCACAAAGTTGTCAAATTGTGTCAGAATGGTTCGTTATTACGACGGTTGGTTTTTCATCATTTCGGTGCATTTTTTTGGGCAACTGGCAGCAAAATTTCAACAACCGCTTTAACCTTTCTTAAATATTTAGTATTATGCAAAACCTTTGTTGGATATTAAATTAGTTACTACAGGTTTTGTGTGTCTGTAGTACTTGAGCAGCGCTTTTGCGACCCTATGTTCCCATGCGATTTGCTTCAAATTATCATCCCCTCTAACAACCCTTAAACTTTGTCCCAATATTTAAGGGACACCCCAGGGTGGTAGGGGACAAGGGGAAGTAAGGGTTTAAGGGGATGTAGGGGACATCACAAGCAATCAAAATTGCAGAACAATCCGTAGTCAGGAATGCCTTCATTAGACGCTATGCGGCGTTGTTCACAGAAACACACGTGCTCTCTCTCAGTAGTCATTTTAGCTGCAAGCGCCCACAGAGAAGTATGGAACGTTTCACGGATGCGGAGCTGAAAGATATGCACCTTATTTATGATTTGGCAAACGGAAATGGAAGAGCGGCTCAGAGGCTGTATCGGGAAAGGTATTTTCAGAGAGAAACACCAGACCATCGAATGTTCAATAATTTGCATCGCAATTTGTGTCAATATGGGTCCCTATGAAATCATAGATATGGTCACGGCAGGCCACTACATAGTCATAGTCTAAGAATGGAAGAACACGTATTGCGTACCGTTAGAAGAAATCCGAGTACCAGCGTACGAGGCGTAGCTACTGCTTTTGGAGGACCTATGACGTCTGTTCATCGTGCTTTGCGACGTGCACGCTTACATCCATATCATCTACAACGCGTACAGTTACTGCTCCCCGCAGATTATCCTATTCGTGAACGTTTTGCACACTGGTATCTCAATCAATGTAGCCAAGATGTAAATTTCTCATCCTGCGTTTTAATGACGGATGAAGCATACTTTACGCGAGATGGAATGTTCAACTCCCACAATGCTCATTTGTGGGCTGATGAGAATCCCCATGGCGTAAGATTACAGACTGCTCAACATCGTTTTTCAGTAAATGTTTGGACTGGTTTGGTTGGTGACTTCTTAATTGGACCTTATTTGTTGCGATCTCCACTGAGATCTCAACAATATCTCATCTTTCTGCAAGAGGTTCTACCAACATTACTTAACTCTGTGCCACAACATATCAGACGCCATGTGTGGTTTCAACATGATGGGGCACCTCCCCATTATGGAACACATGTTCGGGAACATCTGAATCGTGTGTTTGGTCACCGATGGATTGGTCGTGGTGGACCAGTTCCCTGGCCACCACGCTCTCCTGATTTAAACAGTCTCGATTTCTTTCTTTGGGGTGCTTTGAAAAGTGCTGTGTACGCAACTCCTGTGGATTCAGAAATGGATCTACTTGCAAGAATCGCCTGTGCTGCTGCAGATATCCAAGAAAATCCGGGTGTATTTGAGAGAGTTCGCCAGTCTGTGGTCCGACGGTGTAACGCATGTATCGCTAACAATGGTGGAAACTTTGAACTATATATGGTACAAATTAAATAGTGTAGGCTCAGGTGGGGTAAAATGAGTCAATTTCATTAGACAATTCTTTAAAAAATGTACAAATAATATTTCCTTTCTGCGTTGTTATTTTTACTTCCTTTTACGTAGTAAAGGAAGTATTGTGATCGCGAAAGAAAAAAAATCACCCAAATTTGGGTCTAAATTTTGATTTTGCTCACCCCAGAATGAATGTTGAGTAGTTTTTTCGACCTGTCACCACGAGCATATGTACCTACCAACATATAACCAGCCAAAAAATCCTTTTCAATCACCCCAGAGTAAATTATAACGAGTTTTCTCGTGACGTTTGTATATACGTATGTATGTCGCATAACTCAAAAACTATATGGTGTAGAAGCTTCTAGTTTGGTATGTATGCTCTGAGGGTGGTCTAGTTGTGCACATTTGTGGTTGCATTCGAATGTTCCCAACGGGGTGCGTTACCTCTTTTTTGGGGTAAATCAGTGTTAATTTCAATGCAGACTAAAATGACATGAATTAACGCGACCACTTGGCGATATATCGCCAAGCTTTTGGTCGCCAAGTATTTGACGCCAAATTGGTGACATATCGCCAAGTTGGCGACACATTTTTTTTTTTTGAATTTGGGTTCAATTTGGCGCTATTGGCGATATTTTGCGAAAAATTCACTGAATGATGCTAAAATCGGCGATATTTAGAAAATTAATCATTGTAAAACATTTTTTTTTTTTGCATTTTTTCGTGGAAAACTAGCTGTGTAGATGTTTGAATTGTTATCTTATTGCTCGCTCCAAGCACTATTTTAACACTTAAGTCATCTATTAAGAAATTTACACGTAAAAGGAAGTAGCGCAGAGTCCATACCAGATTTTTATGTGTTATTGATACAAGGCAACATTTCATATGCAAAGTAACGTACACTTTCAACTTTAAAGTTACATATACTAGCAAAATTAAGTGTTTTTCTTAAAAGAAATTTGATTGCGTTGGTCATAAAAACTTTTGATTTAAAGAAAATTAAATGAAAATACACATTAAGTTTTTAATATACTGCACAGAGCATCTTTTCGGGAATAACTTACTAAAATGTTGAAGAAAAACAGCAAAAATGGATTTTTCAGGGTATCAAAACGTGCGTGTGGTAAGATGGGTCAAGTTTCGCTTTAGGTTAGGCTTAGCATATTCTAAAGTGTAGAAATGGCGCGAAGAGGGGTTTGGCCGAAGCGCCGAATATCGAAGCTCCGGCCAAAGCTTCGGCTGCTGCATATATTGAAATTTTAACTCAGATCGTGTAATAAATCCATGCAATATGATACTATGCTCCATATACTTCAACATTTTTAGTGTCACACATTAATTTTAGCGTAATGATTCAGTTTTAAATTCATATCGCTTATTAAAGTATTTGTTTTTGTTTTGCACAGGTAGTACAAGGGAAATAGACATTGCTAATTTTTTTATTGCAATAAGTAGAATGAGCAATATTTGGAATATAAAAAGCATGTTCTGCAGCTAAGTTGATGTTTATAATAAAACCAACAGCTATGGTCAAATATTATATTACTAGAACTTAGCTGCTATTTGTATTTTATCAACATTATAGGTTGAAATGGCACGAAGCACAGTTTAGTCGAAACGCCGAATACCGAAGGTACCGGCCAACTAATGGCCGAAACTTTGGCTTGTGCACATATTGATTTTAACTTTGAATGCATTAATAAATGCAAACAATATGATACTATTCTCATATGTTTTAATATTGCTAATTTTACTCAACCTTTTTAGCTTCCTGTCTCATTTTTGAATTAATTTCACAAAATGAAGCATTTATTTTTGCTTTGTACTGGTAGATCCAGAAAAACAAACAGTTCTATTTTTTTTTAAATTGCAAATGATCAATATAAAACATTTTTTGAAATATGAGAAACATCTCCTACAGTTAATTTGATAGTTATAATAAAACCAACTGATATGATGGAATATTAAATAACAGAATAATTTAACTAAAATTAGCTCCTACTTGCAGTATTTCGTAATATTGTGTGTGTAACAGATATCTAAATATTCTTAATTTAAAAGTTCTGAAGCTGAATTTGTTAGAGTCCAGCATAGATATTCTTGGTTACTTATCATTCAGTATATATATATATTTTAAAAATAATACCATTAGTTTTGGCAATGTTTACTTCAAAAAGAATGAAATTGAAATATAGGTATAATTAAGTACTACTTTGACAAAAACAAATGTAGACTGCACCGATAAAGTCGCAATGTCATTTTTGGTTTCAGTTGAGTTGAATGCGGCAACACTGAGTGTTTTTAGAGTAGAATTTATTGCTCTACTTATTCAGGTAAGAGAAAAGATTAACGAAAAACAAAAATCTCGCAAAACTTTACTGTGCAATTAAGAAACGCTGAGGTTTTGAACTTGATTTTATCAAACATAGGAGACATTTACATTTTGCCTTTCTTCCATCCTTCTCCATGAACTTAAATCACATTCGTTGTAGCAAAGGTTCCTTTTGTACTTCAATCTGTGGTTTAATTTGCGTTCTATGGATTATAGATAAAATTTTGCCCATGTTCAAATACACTTATCCATGTTCAAATTACACACTAGCATTTAGAAGTTCTCTTACACATCCTTATCCGCTGTTTTCCTTTTTATTTGGAGATTATTTAAGGTCGCTAATTTCCTGTGTATTTTCCCACAGGTTCTGCGACACATTTTTTAAGCGTAATATATTACTAGAAAGAAAAAAAAAAGCTTCTATGAATCTAGAAGATTTCTATTAAAAAGACACTATATCGGATAAAATGAAAGTTAGATATATCTCAACTATCTTTAATACAATTAGTTTCCGAGCGTCGTAGAAAATATTCCAGCGAGTTAATTTTCCCCAATTGACGTCAGACGACCCACGAAGGACGAATCCCGCACGCCTTTTGCTGACGTCACAATTCGCTGAATGAGTAAAAATCAATTACTCTCGCCAAACGTCGCCAGCGCAGGCGCGGACTAGGCCACGTGTCGCCAAGTCGTAGAAACGTAGGACTCGACTGCACGCGGAACCAAATGGAATAAGTTTTTTGAAGTTTTTCGCTTCTGTATTACGTACCAAACTTATGTAGCTATGTCATGACAACTCTACTGTCCTACAAACTGTTTTACTTTTCTCCCTTCAGACGTGAAAATAAAGGAGTAAGGGAAATTTACCGGAAATATACTCGTTAGCTTTCTTTCCAGTAGTTCTGGCCACTAAAGGGAGAGTATGAAGCTATAAATATTTTTGTGCTTTTTCACAAACAAACTACATGATTTGAGGGACAAAAAATATGGATGAAGAAAAGCAATTTTTATGATTCAACAAGTTCTCCTAAAAACGCCGTCCTCAACGTTTTTCTTAAAAAGTACTCTATCTACTAGTTCGTTAGATGACAAAAGTAATTAAACTTGCATAAGTGATAATTTAAATTAATCAGGAGGTTTTGGTTATTCTTTTTCACCTTCTTCTGAATCCACAGATAATATTTCAAGATAATATATCAAATTTCATTGATATTTCACTGTATCAAAACTATTTGTATTTTCAAACTAAATCACTAATTTTTTTTCGAAACTTTCATTTTATTCATTTCTCGATTTCAGAGTAACCCGTGTGTTTGTATTAAGAATATTTTTGCATTTTACAGTAATTGAACTCTGTAGAGAAACTTTTGTTATTTCATCCATTTATTACATAGGATTATTTTTGACATTATTTTAAAAATAGTTTTCTTTATGTTTTTTTTCTGCTAAGATAGTATTTTAGTTTTAAAAAATGTTTTTTTTTTTTTTTTTTGTAATAAAAATGTTAAAGTATGTTTTAACGCAAAAATCTGAAAGAAAATTAGTTTTTAATTTTTTAATATTTTCATTTAAAACTTTCTTGGCGATTGGTTAATTTTTTGTACTGCGTGCCTTGGATTTAAATCTAATCGGGACTTTTAGACACGTGTCACTTGACAAAACGTTTATTCTCAAGTTAGAACCCGTGCAGAGATGGACCAAGCAGCTAGTTTACAATAACCGAAAGGATAAAAGTCGTGAAGTAACTGTATTTAAGCTTCTTTACATACAAAGTCTACTCATAGCAAAGCCACATTTACAGCGAAGATGAAGGGGCTTTAAAATAAGTTATTTTAGTGAGTTAATAGCGTTATTTAAACGTTGAATTTTTATTGTTGTTGACGTTGTTATTATTTATTCCAATCGGTCCAGTTAATGTTAAGATCGAATGCGCTCAAAAAATTTAAAACAAGGAAGATATTTAGTTTCAAATCCCTTCTCGAGTCTTAGGCAGGAGCGGAGACAATACCCTAGCAGCATAATCTCATCGGCTGATGATCGGATTCGATGAGTTCTCATCGGGAATTGCTCCAATATGTCTCATCGGCTGAACAGAATCCGAGCAGCAAAATCCGATGAGTTTTGCTCGAAATACGATGATATTTGGAGCAATTTACGAGCAGTGCAGTCCCGTGCCGATGAATTAGGATCAATTTTGGATGCTCGGCTTATTTTCATAGGGAAAGTTGATCGGAAGAATATCGCTTTCCGATGAAGAGTAGCTCATCGAAAACCGTGCTCGGATACTGATCGGAACGATGTCATCGTGCTTTACCTGATCAGTTTACGAGGAGTTCGATGATCGGCAGAGCAAGATCCGATGAGTTGATGCTACTTGGATAGTTAGTTCAGACAATATGCCGCCAACTCGGTCGTTCCATCCAGAGACTGCAGTTTCGTCCTAATTGTGGACTCACCAGTCTGGAATAGGAAGTAACCCCGCTGGAGGCAGATATTCTTTTAAAGAAGCTGAGAGTGCCAAAAAACTGGTAGCTAATATAGAATTAGCATACTAACGAAAGACAGCAGTAAAGGTGAAGCAAAACTCGTAAATTTAAGGCAGAGTTTGGGTATTGAGCAGTAAGTTGACTTACTGTTTAATCGAAAGCTCTTTTCAAGGTGTTTCTTACAGATAAGGACTATCTTATGTCCCTGGTTAATTATAGGATAATTTAGGGATCTATTAATAGCCTTAATATTGCAGTCCGTTG
Source organism: Uloborus plumipes (assembly GCA_038373865.1). Taxonomy (NCBI): domain Eukaryota; kingdom Metazoa; phylum Arthropoda; class Arachnida; order Araneae; family Uloboridae; genus Uloborus; species Uloborus plumipes. Next base: position 10,290 of record JAXGGA010002880.1, read on the forward strand.
TGCATTAATACCGTTAAAATTTGGACCACTTCCCGGCTAATTTTTTATATCAAGAAGTAAAACGTACATATAACCCGAAATTATTAAGCTGTGTAAGAGCTGCATTAACGACATAGAATGAGCCGAAACTGCTTAGAGTTCTAACGTTTGAAGAAAGTTCTTTTACAAATAATCTACACTTCTACTATAATTCAACCGTGACGAGATGGCCGGTGTCAATCAAATGAGAAAACGAATCCATTCCTTAAAATAGGTAGAATTTCTACCCATTCAAATTCCCCCATCAATTGTGAATCCCATTCCTCAATTTTCATCTGCGTATCACCCCTTCCTAAAAATGGACAATCCTGAAAAAAGGAGGAGTCATAGGCCATCTGCGAAGTTGAATTATACCTTTCCGTGTGTCAGCATATATTTCAAGGAAAAGTGTTTTGCCACACTTTTAAGTCTCTAGTGTTTTTCCTTAAACTTATTGCATTACTTATTATTTTTGTCTGCTCTATGACGTAAAAAAAAAAAAAAAAAAACACACACAAGTTTTCAGCAGCATAATTTCAAATTTTCATTAAAAAAGTCATTTTAAAGGCAAATGAAATATACTATATAAATATTGTACAATACAAGACGTGTTTTTGAGACATTATTTATAAGTAATGATCCAGAGCTAAACGAGCATACCTTCCAGTATACCAACATAGACTTAACTGGCATCTGATCAACATTATTTTAATTTGTTAAGGTTGCAAGTATTGGGTGGCACGGGTATTGCTAAAAAAATGGCGAATAATCTGAAAAAACGCATAAAAGGGGTAAAGAAGATAAGAAATGTCCTTTTTTTTTGTCCTGTCTGTGACTTAACCGAACTAAATAACTCCACGGAACCTTATAACTGCTTTTGCGATTTGTTGGATGTTATCGTCATGAAGGTCTATAAGTGACGGCAATACACTAATTTTTCTCAGGTTCGCACTTATTGCTGGACACTCAAAGATATGACAAGGTGTAAGCTGTGTATCTGGGCAATTACAACAGTTTATATAGACAAATATCTTTTGCTTAAGAATAATTGCTTTACGCTGAAAACGTGATATGTAAAACAATGACAATAGGTGCAGCATAAAAAAATATTTGTATTTGAAGTTCTCAATCATATAAAATCTATAAAGACCTAGTACTTACGATAACACCCAGGTAAAATAATTTATTGAATAGAGTACACCGCCCTTTTGGGTAAGAAATGTCAAGAAAAACAAGAATATAACTCTCTCATTTAATGAAATAGATAAGTAAAAAATAAATTAACGAACAAATAAAACAGTGGCACCCTTTAAGCAATGTACTTAACGTATGTAATGCATGATCTTTATTTTTGCAACCGCTCGTCTTGGATGCATACTCCCAGAGGCAAAAATGCTCAAAATGAGGTGCAGAATTTAGATAAATGTTTAAAGCAAAAAAAAAAAAGGCGGAAAATACGAATTGTAACTCTTTATACGGATCCTAGATGTTTAGGGAAATCAAGAACATAAAAAAACCCAATTTGTACACGAAACGTTTGACATTACTACTACCAATAGTCAGCGAGATATGAAACGTAGCATTTTTTGACTTACACCACTTTACACTCTCAGTCAATAACACGTTTTGGAGAAAATAAAGCCACTGAAGGTTTCAATAGAACAACAACCGGACATTCTACTGAAATGGCGGTACGTTACGATTTCATTTTTAGCACGGGACCGTAAAATTGTGAACTTAAATATCTCTCCAAGTTTGAATTGCCAAATTTCAAACTTTTGTGTTGACATTTTCTCACTTTCTGGTGTATTATGTTTTGAAAAAGATGGTTTACTAGCCACAGAAACATTATTACATTTGTTGGCTTTAATTTAAGAACTGTTTAAGGGAGCATTTGAAACATTAGAAACCATTCTTATAACTACGGGTAAACTATTTGAAATAACAATAGAATTTGAAACAGAAAGAAGGTAAACTTTCCTGAGGTTAAATAAACGACAGGCGCTTTCCTATTGCCTGAATCAAATCTCTAAATAGAGCCAAATTCGATCAAAAGATAATTTTATAAATTTTGACCGAACGGTATAATCCCGTTCTTTGGCGATGTTCAATGTAACCCCGAAACACCCGTTACCAGTTCTCTGCAAGTTTAATTTAACGTTGTAATATTTTTTTTACTCATCAGCCCAAAAGTATTGCTATATTTTTTATGAGTGTGATCGCTAAACTGAACTATCTTCAGTAAAATATTTATACAAATCTGATGTCTCTTGTGCAGCTTTGATATTTTGTATAGTTTTAAATTTTTTATTATAATTTCTTCTCTATTTTGCTTTCTTTTGGTACTTATAGTATTTAATTGTTATAACAGGATTTTCTTTAAAATCTATGCTGCTCTTTGCTGTGCGTTGAAAACACACACTGTAAAAAATGAATGTTGTTTTTACAGCACAATACAGCTAATTTATGGCAATAAATTAAAAAATGCTCATTTAACAGTAATAAACTAAAATCACTACTTTTACAGTACTAAACTGTAAAATTGCTAATTTTACAGTAATAAACTTAAATTACTAACATGACAGTTTATTACCATGCATTTTACAGCTTTAAACTGGAACCTCTGCTGCCAGTATTATACTATTGTTTTCACAGTACAATACAACTAAATTTTACAGCAATACACTGTAAAATTGCTAACTTTACAGTAAGAAACTAAAATTGCTAGTTTTACAGTTTATTACTATGCGTTTTGTAGCTTTAAATTGGAACGTCGGCTGCCAGTATTATACTGTAAAAACAGCAGTTCATTTTTTGCATTGTAATTTTTTCTTTATAACTTATTCCCTATTTTGCTGTCTTTTGGTACTTATGTGTTTCAATGTAAGTACTACATTGTTACAGCAGAATTTTCTTTAACTTCTCTGCTTCTCCCTGCTGTGAGTCGAAAACACAACCTGAAAAAATTATCAACATTCTTTCGGAGCATTTTCTTTTTCATATGAAATAAAATAATTTATTTTATCTCTTCGTCTTAAAATACTTTCTGCCCTTTAGCGTCGTATCAGCAATCATTTATATCTTATGAAAGCCTCAAACTGCTCAGCTGATAATTACTCCAAATGAAGGAACTGAATCAGAGATAAAGCGTAATTGGGCTCTTTCTTTCCAATCGATCCTCCATTTCGAGCAGATTTTAAATTGGGGGAACTCTGAATATTTCGTTCTTGGAAATTTTGTTTTTAAGATATTTAATCACGGGAGTTTCGCGTTGTCGATTTTATTTTGTTTCAAAATAAATGATATATTTTCTAGCATTTTATGGAGAAGATTGATCTTCAAGTGCAATTTTTGAAGAACGTAAATAGATCTTGTTCATAATTACTTTTAAACTGTTTTAGTTAAAAGGTTTTGTTTCCACCACGAATGAGCACTTAATTTAAAAGACTGTCAATGAGTATTTACTTTAAAATATACGCTGGTTGTCAGATGATCCGCATAAAATGAATAAAGTTTATATATATTTTTAAATTCTGCAATAGAACACATTTTGGTATGTAATGATGATGATAATAATAGCCGTAATAATAATAATAATAGTATAAATAATAATAACAATAATGGAGTAATAATAGGTAATAACCATAACGGTAATAATAAATAATAATAATCATGGTAATAATAAGTAATAATAATAATGGTAAAAATTAGTAATACTAATCATGATAATAATAAGTAATAGTAATAATGGCAACAATAAGTAATAGTAATAATAATAATAATAATAATAATAATAATAATAATAACAAAAAGAACAGTAAGAGTAATAATAATAACAATCATAATAGTTACAAAAAAACAATAACAACAATAATAAATGATAATAATAATAATAATAATTTACAAAAAAAGTGCATGTCACTTAAGAGCGACAATTTGCTCTTAGCATAAGTTATTTCTGGTTTTGTAATTGCTAAGCATTCTATATATTTTATTGCTTGTTTGTTTTCAAGTTTTAAATATTATTTGGTATCTAAATGCATAGCTTTACTTGTCAAATAACTAAAAATGGAATGAGAAGTCTAGAATTCTTGATTTATAAAATGTGTTTAACAGGAAACATATTTTACTACTTAGATTTTGCGTCATTTCAATGTCAAATTTCACACAACTTCCTTTAAAAGGGGCTTCTTGAAACACACGTAACTGACATAAATCTTCATCATTTTCCGCTGAACTAAAAATGATTTTATCTAGAGCCTTTAAGATAAATTTTGAGTTAGATGAATTAAGAGTTCAAAAATAGTTGCTCCACCTGTTATTGTTACATTAATTTTAATGTAAAGTTAGGAATAGCGAAGAATCTTTTTGACAAATAATCTTGCTTGAAAACCAACAACTATAACATTCTCATTATTTTACTGTTCACATCAAATTCGAGGAGCATCCTAAACAGTTGATTAGATCTCAACTGCATTTTGAGCCAACAACGAATTTCTCCTTTCCCGAATATCTTGCGATTTTAACTCTTTTGGATGGAAACTCTAGACACCAGAGGGTGCGTCTAGAAGAAAATGGCAATTTGCCAAAGATTCTGGGGAGTAGTACCTCTTCATTATACAGTATACTTAAAGGTGTTAGGGCGAAAACTTCATATTATACGTTTCTTCCCTCTGCTTTTCTGCACTTCAGTTGTGTTTTATAATTAAGTTTATATTTCTTTCTTCCAAGTTATTGCGTGAGAGGGTGTGATAGCGGTGCCAAATTATATTCGACAACTGAGCTCTACAGCGAAGTTGAAGATTTTTTTCATCCCTGGATCATCGGCGCTTTGATGATATGGTTGTTAGTGGCGTTTAAATTCTCCATTTGTTCATTTATGGCTTCTTCTTTTTAAAACCAAGATAAAAAAGAAAGATGACTGTTTCCATTCAACAAAAACTAGTTTTTTTTTTTTTAACTTTAAGAGGGAATGCATCGCTATTATAGCTAGTTAAACAGTATAATTGCTCAAAATGTGTAACAAATCATAATTTGGAAAGGTTCCAATTGTTATGAAGAACGATTTAATTGAATTTATTAGAATCCTTATTACTTTTTCAAATTTATTTTTTAAGAGTTAAAATTTTGAACGGGATAAAAGCTAAAATTAAAAACGTTTTACTGCACAAAACACTAGGAACCTGCAAGTTCTGAGCAATAAAGCGGTGTTATTTTTAATATTACTTTTCTGTAGAAAGGTATTTATTTATTTCTTAGACATAAATCTGTAAATATATTTGCAGCTTAGTTTTGAGATTGTTAATTCGTCATTATTAGATAGAGTATTTTTGCATTTGGTTTCTAAATTTAGTCATTATTACAGAAATAAGTATTTCGTTAATGCTAGGGGAAAAAGTAGTAAAAACCAAAATCAGATTTTTTTTTCAATTCAAGAACATTTTCCAGTGTAATCCAGGCTAGTGTCCATTGAAATGTCATCGAACCTAAAATTTTTACATATATGACATTTTTTGGTGGTTTCTATATGAATTTGACCTGCTGATTCCGAATCCGTTGAGTGCCAGACGCTAAACCTTGAGCATTTTTGTCAAAATGGCGAAATCCAATATGGCTGCCGTAAAAGGTACGAAGCCAATTAATGGAATCGTGCGTGCAATGAAACATCTTATACACTTAAAAATGATTGTACGCTTTAGTCAAAGTATAATTCTATTGAAAATTAATATTTATGAAAAGTATACGAATAAAAAAATTATCAAAATTGTAAAATTCAAGATGTGAGCCTAAAAAATTGTAAGGTTCGATTTTCAGGTATAAATCATTTTTTAAACCGTAATTTATATGAAAATAGAATGTTTTAACAAAGATAAATGTTTAAAATGCTATGCAGGAAGCATGAAAAATGTGATTTAGCCTAAAAATAACACTGAAAAAAAATTTAGAAACATTCCAAACTTAAGTTTCGGGATTTTGCCGGCTTAAACCAATTTCCTGCAACAAACAAGTTTCTTTTGCGAAAAAGTTTCCCACATTGACACAAGTTGCATGAATGCGAACTTCTCACTGGTGTGAAACGTATTTTTAGCTACCAGCTACTGAATTGCCAACAAATTAGCGGCTCAGCTATTTGCTTGACATTCCTGCCTTAGCAGTAGCCATATTTGTTAAACTGCTTCAAGAGCTTTCCTGGTAAGCCAGAAATGTGCTGAACTGCTACCATCAACCTAAGAGTTTTTCGCAAGTTTCCGATTTATTGCCGTAAAGTAACTGACCTTTGTTTGGAAGTGTTATAAATTCTTTGGCAAAGTTTCTGACTTCAGCAGGAAACTTTCCTGATTTCTTCCAGGTATGTTACTGGCAGAAGTTAAGCCTATAGCTGCCCATTATTTTCCAGGAGCGTTTCGCTCTGTTTTTACTGTGTAACCGTGAAGAGAGAACTTGGCTTAAAACATATCAGACAAATAAAAAACATATTTTACAGTAATAATAGAATCGTATGAGAAACAGCACTACAAAAAATTATTTTTTTCCAATGAAAAAGCGAAAAATGCTTAAGGCTAATGAGATATATTCGATAAATGTTTTGTGATAAATTTAGAAGCGTCTGCGAATCAACCGAACAAAACATTGTTACTAAATTAAAAAGGAGAAAAAAGTCTTGAGAGAGACTTAAAAATGCCTGTGAGACAGCAAAACAAAAAATTGTTACTACTTAACTAAAAAATGTGCTAAGTTTTCTCTTTTGATGCTTTATTGTAACAGAAAGCCCTTTTTTATTTTACTACTTCAAATGCCTGTACAAATCACGATACCTACCATCTCTACAAAAATGTGTTTAGTTTTTTTTTTTCCTTTCTTGATGTGATATAGACTTAAGCATAAAGTATTGATAGAACTTTAAATGCAGAGGACTCGGGAAAAATTAGAAAAACACAATGGCATGCATATGACAAAACGTGGCCTCAAGGATGCCACTAAACATTAAGAAGGTTAAAACAATGGTTACAATCACATCAAAGAAGACTAAAATCTGTGATTCAAATCATACACCGAACACAAGAATGGTATGCGGTTTAATGAAGTCATCAAGGGAAAGCTTCCTTGCAGAAATTATTTAGTCAAGAAGTGGCTCCTCTTCCTACTGCTTTATTTGATGATGAGTGAAATATGAGAGGTCCTAATAAATCTGTACTAGAGTCAAAACTAAAGGCAGTTTTCAGGATAGGCGGCGGTAAGAGTCGTCCAGAAATTATCATTCTTGGTGAATGAGCAACATTGTGGGCAGTACCTTTACCCGCAAAGCCAGATGCTTGAGTAATTGTATTGATGGTGTAGAAAACCTTATTAAGCACGAGATACAAACTATTCTAGCGGTACACAATCTGTTTGAGAGATATGATAAACTTAGTACTACGTCACAACGTCGAGCCGCATAAGAGAAAAATATCTATTATGTTTTTCAACTTAATGATAAATCACCACTTTCTAAAAGAGACATCGTGCTGAAAGTAGTACCAAATAAGACGCAAGTAATTAATTTTTTTGTGAACCTACTATATTTGATCCCCAGGTCAATATGTAGTTATTACTGGTACCGATTCTTTTCCGATTAGATTGGTGTTGGAATTCAACAAGCTTTTGTTTCTCATGAAGAAGCTGATGTGATTATGACTCACTACTTAGCTAAAGTCAGTAGTATTCCGAAAGAATTTAGAAATCTTCCAAATTAAAGTAAGTTAATTTACAGCAAGAAATTGGAAACTTGCCAAAAACTCTTAGATAGGTTGATGGTAATAATTCAGCACCTTTCTGACTTACGAGGAAAGCTCCTGGAGCAGTATGACAAATATGGCCAGTGCTAAGGCAAAAAATGCAAGCAAATAGCTAAGCCACTTATTTGTTCTGCAATTCATCCAAAACTACAATATCGAGAGATTGCACATACCCTTACTTGGGTGAAGTCAATCTAAACAATCCATAATCCAGCTGAAGGCGAAACACTAAACAAACACGTTGGATATACCTTCCAACTGGTAGCTAAAAATACGTTTCACACCAGTGAGAATTTCGTATTCATGCAACTTGTATCAATATGAGAAACTTTTTCGCAAAAGAAACTTTGTTTCTTGCAGGAAATTGGTTTAAGCCGGCAAAATCCCGAAACTTAAGTTTGGAATGTTTCCAAACATTTTTTCAGTGTTATTTTTAGGCTAAATCACATTTTTATGCGCACTGCAAATCATTTTAAACATTTATCTTTGTTAAACATTCTATTTTCATGTAAATTACGGTTTAAAAAATGATTTATACCTGAAAATCGAACCTTACAACTTTTTAGGCTGACATCTTGAATTTTACCATTTTTATAATTTTTTTATACGTATACCTTTCATAAATATTAATTTTCAATAGAAGTGGTTCTAATTTATATATGGATAATTTGTAAAGTTTCATGTGATTTTCATCAATTTAATTGTATAGTTTAAGCTGAAAAATTACCAGAGTTTTATCATTTTTAAGCAGGTAAAGTTTAAATGAAAAAGAAACATATAAAGCAATTACTGCTTAATTGTTTTCAGATAAAAAATTGCTATGAACGTGCACGAGATCTTTATTTCATTTAAAACTTAGTTTAAAGAAAAATCATCAACTTTTGATCATTTATTTTAATTCTTGCTTCCTTCCATTTTATCCATTTAGTCGGGCATTAAATAATTTACAGGTCTTGAGTGAACAGAGATTTGTAGTTCAAGAAACTACATCAGAAATAATTTTGAAATCTGAGTGTAGGAAAAAAATTGATGATACATCTTGTTTTTGTGCATACAGTACGCATTGCAATTAGTGCCACGTTAATATTTCTGATTTTATTTTATTACCAAGAGAAAGGTATTCTTTTAATAATGCTAGATTTTTAAAAGCAAAGATGTTTCATATATTTTATATAAAAATCATTATTAAATTTTGCTTTTTGTACAGAACTTAGTAAATATGTTTGTTTTAAATATGTACCCATATATAGTGCTTTTAATATGAATTAATCTGACTAAAGTAGACAATGTAAACACATACCTTTTCTAAAGGTAAATAAACATGTTTTTACTCACATAATAAGATGAACACACTTTATATTAGATGAAAAATATATTGGAATATTGCTTTCTTATGATATTAATAATTTAGTTCCAAAATTTCATTAGGCGGGCATACTTGGTACCATTTCTCTCTTTGTTCTTTTGGGTTCCATTAAAGGGTCATTCCATAGAAATGTTAACCTCAGCCGAAGAAAAAAAATACCGAAGCAAAAAAAGTATCAAAAAATAAATAAATAAAAATAAGAAGTTAAAAAAAAATGAAAAAGTATTGTAATTGTCACTGAGATTAGCCATAATTAATAGTTTGTAGTGTGTTTACTGCTTGTTATTCGATGGTTACGTTAGTCATGTTACGTTAGTCACACTCCATCTTGAGTAAAAGTGACACTTAAGACCAAAAAAATTAAGATTCAATAAATGTGTTTTATGTTTTTAAAAGCCAACTTTACACATTTTTCAAATACATTATTCAATTTTTAACACTTGCTTAACTTTGAGAAATTTTTGTCTCACAACATGAGCATTAATTTTTAGGGTCGCAAAAATGTTACGTTAGTCACGCTGCTATTTTGGTTGAAAAAAATATCTACTGTCAGTAATTTTGTTTTAAATTATTAGCGGAAATGATATATAGATACCATGTTCATTGTAAATCCACCAGCATAACTAAAAAATATTTTTTATCCTTTAAATTACAAGTAAAAACAGTTACAAAATCAGTTCTGTATGTTACGTTAGTCACTATGGAATGACCCTAAAGCAAAAATAAGATCGTTTTGTGCTTAAGCATGCTACATGTTTTAAAATGATCAAATTTTATTATTGTTGTCCAATAATATTTGTCGATTTTGTTTCTTTTTCTATATAATTTCATTTTAACATATTTAAATGCTCTGAAACTTGTGTCCGAAATTTCACTTTCAGTTTTGTGATTGAACATGTAGTTATTTAAGACAGTAAAAAAAAAAAAAAAAAAAAAAAAAAAAAAAAAAAAAAAAACATTCCGCGAGAGTTCGTACTGCGCCGAAAACAGCCTCAGCCAGTTTTATTTCCATATTTTTGAATGTCATGGGCCAAGTGGAGATTCTAGCTATTTTGTAGCGACATTTTCTCTCGTCGTTGAAACACATGAGCACTTGAAATTTTCATATTTCCTTCAAATTCCTGCCAACAAGGTAGTTTGCTGCGAATGGGGCACACATATGGTGAAGTAGAGTTTCTAGGCAAATGAAGACAGTTTCAAAAACTTTAAAGCATGTTTTAATTGCCTACGGCAATTTTAGCATGTTTTAATTGGCAACGGCAATTAAAACAAACTAAAAAGCATGCGATCTAAGTTAGTACTTTTAAGAACTTTAATACAAACAATGACTGTTTCATTATCTGGTTGAATTTTCTGGTTAAACAGTAAAAAAATTCAAAACAAAAACTTTAAACGTTGATTGCGGTCATACCTGCAATAAGCAGTAAAAATCAGTAAGTTACCTGCTGTAATTAACTTGTAGCTCTGCTTTAAATTTACGAGTTGCACGATACTACTGTGCGTTCTCTCTCTCTGGTGTTCATATTTTACATTAGAGAGCAGTTTTTTTTACTCTATTTGCTTCTGAGGATTTCTGTCTCCAGCTTGGCTACTGCCTATTCCAGGCTGATGAGAGCCAATAAGCACGGAACAGCACTCCTTAAAGGAAATAACCGAGTTGGCGGTGTGTTGCATGTTTCTGCCTTAGCTCTGGTGGTAACTTACTGCTTTAAAACGTTCTTTTTTTCCAGTTGCTCCCGTTACTATTTATACATAACTAGCGATACCCGCACGGCTTTGCCCGTGGTATAAAATGAAAAGTTCATTTGTAAAATAATTGATATAGCAGAAAAAAACACTATTTTAGTTATAATTCAACTATAATTCCTTCAAAGTATGATATAAAAATCTGGTATGGACCCCACACTACTTCCTTTTACGTGTAAATTTCTTAGTAGATGCCTTAAGTGTTAAAATAGTGCTTGGAGTGAGCAAGATTACAGTTCAAGCATTTACATCCCTAGTTTGCCACGAAACAATGCAAAAAAATGTTTTACAATGATTAATCTACTAAATGTCACCGATTTTAACATCATCCAGTGGATTTTTCGGAAAATGTCGCCAATAGCGCCAAATTGAACCCAAATCAAAAAAAAAAAAAAAAATCGCCACATTTGTCACCAACTTGGCGTCAAACACTTGGTCGCGCCAATTCATATCACTTTTGTCTGCATTGAAATTAACACTGCTTTACCCCATAAAAGGAGTAAAACACACCCTTGGAGACATTCGAATGCAACAGAACCAACTCACAGAAACCAACAGACATCTTACCAAAGTTTAAAAGAAGAAGAAAGTTTTCTTATCTAACTTCAAAAACAAATAACACATTTTCCGAAATGACACGCTTTAGGAAGAACGTTGAAATATCGCAATTTATACGATATTATTGAAGGTTCTTGGCGCTATTTAAAAAGTCGCCAATTTAGTAGCTAATTTGGGATACCTTGGATAATTCTGAACCCCTATCCCTTCCATAAATAAAGAAACTTACGTATTATCACTTTTGTGAAAGATAAATTGTCGCCAAATGTTGAGGTATTCTCTATGAAGCTGATTACTTTTTGGCAATCTGAAATCAATTTGAATATTATATTTGGCGCTAAAAGTACACCATTCCTTAAGGCGTTAAAATAATTTCCAACATTGCGGTATATCATAGCAAATAGTTTGGACATGAAAACGAACCATTGATTGGATGTTTGGCGAGAAAATATAGTAACATACTTTGATTGAAAACAGCAATAGGTATAAAGAGCAAAATAGTGTTCGTCTGGAAAATAATGCATGCCATCTAAGCCTCTACAAATCTAAAGGAGTTCCGAAATATGAAACTGAATCTCATTTGTTTTTAAAAAAAGATTAATCTATTAATCAAATACCTTTTTTATCCTTTATACTTGAGATAGTTATTGGGAAAACTTCCATTATTGAGGGCTCTTGACGCGATTTAAAAGATCGCCAAATTTACGGTAGCAAGCAATTCCAACTATCTGCCAGAGAGTTGAGTTGATACACTAAATACTCGATTGGATTGATGAAAGCCTTCGAAAATGGAGTTTTAAATTGAAATTACAAAGACAGAATCATGTCTAAAATTGAAATAAAAAAATAACTACTCATCGGATTTTATTGAAACTGGTCTCTAAACCTTCCCAGTACCAAAAGGAACAAACGCTGAAAGTTTCAGCCAAATCTCCCGAGTAGTTTCTGAGATCTTAGGGAACACACATATATACACATTTACCAACATTCATTTTTATATATATAGATATCTTTCTACAGCTTGTGAATGTGGTCAAAAAATGTTTATACCTTCGGATAAGAAACTGGTTTAACATTGCTTCCAACTTGTTTCAAGCTTAAGTATCGTATTAGAGACGATTCACTCAACTTCTATTCAAACCAATATATCATTTCGACGTAGTTGCCTTCGTTGACATTAATCTCCAGCAGTGAGAACTCTTGGACGGCTTTATGAAATGAAGATGCTCTAGCTTTAAACTATTTTCCAACTAAGTAAGTGAACTTATGTCTCGGTCGTCATTAAAGATTATATTCAGAAAATATTTCGGGTTATCAAGCCACAGGTTAACATGATAGCATCCATTAAAAAAAAACATTGTGCTGAAGTGGACAAAAAAAAAATTTTTTTTCAAAATGTCACAATCCTTCGATGCACGATCAAGTTTTCTCAGTGCCAAACTAAAAAGTAGTATAAGGTGTATCACTCCCCACCTAAGCAGAAACTTTTTTTTTCAAAATTTTACGTTTTCGAAATTACTGCCGTTTTGAAAAGCAGAAGATTTTATAAATACAGATTTAGAACAAGTGAGGTATGAGAATTTTTTTTTTATGATAAATGGTGCTCCAAAATCTATTATTTAGTTTAAGAAATAATTTTCCTCGCTCGGTTTTCTCAAAGTTACGTTTTACTCCACTTTTCACCAGTTATAACAACTTTTAGTGTAAGATCCGTCTAGGGTTTGCCTACCCTCATCAAGTTTCCTAATATTTTATGCATAAAAATGTAGATAAAGATATTACAACCACGATGGTTTCAGGCTATCTAAGCAAAAGTGCTCCTTTAATAGTTGCGGTTTTGCGGGTTGTTGCGGTTTTAAAATTTCGATAATGGAGTCAGTTTGTAGATTTTGTGCAGTTATCTTCAAGTTAAAGGAGAAATGCAGCGGAAAGCTGCAAAATTTCTGCAGTTTTTTAGCGTATTTTTTTAACCCTTTAACTGTCAAGTTATTTTGATGATTTGGGTGTTTTTGTCAAATTTTTTTATTGCAAAAATCAAATGTTTAGTACAAAATAAAATATACTTAGCAGTTAAAAATTGATATTTTGAAGCACATGGGTAAAATATTTAAAGTTTTGTAGCCACTACATATTTGCTTGAGGCGGCTGCCACTTAACATGGCAGTTGTAAAGTTCGCTTCTAGTGGAGCATTATTTTCTAATAATGAAAAAAAAAAATAATTATTTTCTAAAAAATAAATAAACAAAAAAAAATAAATAAATAAATAAATAAAAGTGAATACTTTTCAGTAATTCAGTCTTGTGTGGTATAACTTGGGAACACTTTTCCAAGCACAAACCCGAGAAACAGTCGGGTTTGACAAAGAGATGAAGCCGAAATAAACGTCTCCCGATATATATTCAGGTATAACAATACGATGCACTCAAACAAAAAAAAAAAAAAATACCTCGAGTAATACTCGGGCGTGACATTTTCGAACACCAGTGCTGTGCCCGAGTTTATCTCGGGCATGATAGTTAAAAGGTTAAGCACACAATTCTGTATAAGGCACATAATTTCTTAAGGACCAATCATTTTCTTGGGAAAATGTAGAGTTTTGAGCTGAATAAGTGTTATTTGTGGGAGATTTAGGTTTGCATTTAATTTTCAATAAACTGTAGATAAACTGCAGGTTCTTGGAACATTTAAACATACCTGCAGAAAAACTGCAGTTTTACTCAACTACAGGAGCTTCAAATTGCGACAACCCTATTTTTAAATGCTTGAAACAATTTTGGGTTAAAAGCTCAGGTGGAACCAAACTATCAGATCAGTCGGCTTTTTTTTAATGCGTGCGTTATACTTGCCCGTATTTGGTGTCTTTGGGATTCACACCCAGAACCCTCCCATACAGAGTTCGAAGCTCTATCCACAAGGCTATCCACGGTCCAACTCGTTATGTACTAGAAAACACCTGCAAAGCTTGTGACGTAATATCTGCTGCACCGTAAAGCCCTAATAATTACAAAACTTCATATTTGTTGCAATGCAAAGACGTAGTATTCGATGAAGAAATGTATTTGCGGCTGTCCGCAATTTCACATGATGCAATTCAACAAGGTTCTTCTCTCTTAATTCAGAATTACTTTCTCCAGAGCTGATTGAAACCGTACCGTAAACGTCCTCAAATGAAACTTTTGCTCAACTTGAATCACTGGTAAAAGGTGAAAGCAGTGTTCTGACACATCCTCACAACTCTATAGTTTTCCATGCCATTTCAGTTGGTTATGCGATCTTGGAAGGATTTATGCTTTTTAGTCGTTCGTTTCAATGATATACAACAAGTATAAGGTTGATGTTTTGTTGAGTATGGAAAAGAATCTTCTTGAGATAAATATCTAGACGATACATTCATCTTTCGTTCCATACAAATAGCCGTTCCATTAGAACCTGTTGCTACGAGCTCCTTAGTGTCTGTTTTATTTCAACAGAAAGCTCTGGAATGATTTCGTTAATGCTGTTTCCTTTTCTGAATGTATCATTATATAGATGAGATAACTCAGATAACTCATGTTATTCTACCCTGATTCGTCTATAATGATGATTTTCATTTGACATAGTCCGATAAGCAGTATCGCCGATTTTACGAATCATTATCTATTATTATATTCTATTAAAATGTAGACGTTTTCCTACCATGAATTTAACGTCATTATTAGAGTTTTTAAGAAATGGTCTTTTTACTGTGGAAATACAAATAGTTCAACAACAGTTTTATAATGTTCAATAAAACTGTTTCTAAACTTTACCTTCTGAGTGATAAAGAAAGTTAAGAGACAACGCAATGTATCCGCAGTGAAAATTTTCCTCTTCTTATTAAATCATCCATATCAAATGTTCGTTGCCATATTGGTGGAAATTGCATTTATATTACAGCCTCAGAGAAGAAAAAAGGCATCAGTCACTATTACTTATTTTTTCATGTAATTTAAGTCACTTGAGTTCAATATAAGATCAAATTATTGTTAGAATCAATCAAATCTTCGTGACTAAAAGCAAAGTTTCTTGACATCATTTTTTGAACTGCATTCAAATTCTATGATCATTTCGTCATCTTAAGATCGTCTTCTATAGGATTTAAAATCGGTGTACATATGCTTGCAACACGCCAACGAAGTTCGAAAATATAAGGTATATTGGGGGAAGTAAACTCAGTTTTTAATTTTATTTTATAGAAAATAGCACATTGATTTATTTCTGACCAAACAGTTTATCAATAAAGTATAAGCTTTTGTGATTAGTAAAAAGATTAAGCTCTGATTTGAAAAAAAAAACTGTTCTATCTATTGTTTATGAATTAGAATGAACATTTCTTCATCGACTGAATAACTTTATTTGATACTAGCGGTACCCGCACGGCTTTGCCTGTGGTATAAAATTAAAAGGTTATTTGGTAATAAATTGATATCGCAGAAAGACTCCTCAATTTAATTATAACACAATTGTAATTCCTTAAAAGTGTGATACAAAAATAAGCCAAAAGAGAAAATAAGAAAAATTTTGTTGCTTGCAGAAACTGACAGAAATCTTACCAAAGTTTAAAAGAAGAAGAAAGTTTTCTTTCCTGTCTTTAAAAACAAAATAATACATTTTTCGACATGAAACATTTTAGAAAGAACGTAGCAATACCGCAATTTATACAATATTTTTATAATTTACTGAGTTTTAATTCCTTAAAAACTGAAAAAAGAAAAGCAGACGATTTTTTTCGCAACAGTTAAAATAGTTTATTTAACTAATTTTAATAAGGCTTAGAGTTTGGATTACTACAAAAACAAATACATTTTAAAAATTATTAAGGTAAAAAGAACGAAACAAATAAAGGAAATAAAAACGTAACCATAGTAACAACATGAAAAGTTGATTTCCGTTGATAAAATAATTCATTTCATTTTTTTTTTTTTCTCAAGCTTAACCATTTTAGAATTGTTTGGCTTGCTTTGCTCAAGGTAAGCCTTGAATTTCCGGGATTCTAAACACAATTATTGCAACTCTTCTCATGCTCGTAGAAACTTCAAACTGACATCATTTTTAGCAGACAATTTCAAGCTTTCGAATGACATAAGATAGAAAATATTTCTTCCCCATTTTATCGAATTTATATGAAAAATGAGCTATGAATTGGAGTAGAAAAAGAACGAAATAGATTTTTTCAAAAAACGCTTCGTAGTGCATAACCCCATGCAACAAACTAATTTTGTGCCAAATTTTATGAAAATCCATCGAACGGTTTTGGCGCTACGCGCGAAATAGACAGACAGATTGAAAGAAAGACAGACCCACCTTCAGCTTTATTGTTAGTAGAAAATAGACAACGGTAAAAGTAAAATTGTGTCACGATTAATTGATCACGTAGTAAATTTATGCCCTTATTTCATTCGTGATAGATTACTAATCATGAAAATCGATAATTCTCTATTTACGTTGCAAGAATTCAAGATTATAGCCACATTAGAGGCAGACAGAAGATTATCTATACCCATGTAGATTTTTCTAACTATGCTTAGCTTTTAAAAATTTATCAATTAGCTTAAGATGATAGGAATAACAGAAATTCAGAGATCCAACAAAGGATATGTTGCCTATTACAGGTGTTGGCTATTTTTTCTTTGGATCAGACAACCGTGATTTAACCTAATGAGAGATTTCAATGCTCAACAGTTTCAAAAACTTCTTTGATTGCAAATTTTAAAGGGATGAGAGGATGCATTCTCAAGGAAAAAAAGATATACAGGGTGTCCACTCCTATCGTGGACCAATAGCTAATTTCTAAACCGTTAGAGATACGCATATAATTCATTTAGGAAAAAATCTCCAAATTACGAAAGGAATTTTGGGTCTATTCAATGTTTTTCAAAAAATCAAATTTTGAAAGAGTTACGAAATTTAAATTTTTATACAGCCCCCCAGTCCTATCAATCATATTTAGTAAAACATTCTTGACACTGTAACATTTAAAACTAAAAAAAAATCACTGTTCTACCATAAAAATTGACAGAGTTATGACGTTTTGAAAAATCAAGATTTTGAAGGATTTCGCATACGGTCCCTTTAGTGATCTCTCGATGACGTCATGAAATAATGCAAAATCTTGATTTTTCAAAACGTCATAACTCGGTCAATTTTTGTGGTAGAAGAGTGATTTTTTTTTAGTTTTAAACGTTACAGTGTCAAGAATGTTTTACTAAATATGATTGATAGGACTGGGGGGCTGTATAAAAATTTAAATTTCATAACTCTTTCAAAATTTGATTTTTTGAAAAACATTGAATAGACCCAAAATTCCTTTCGTAATTTGGAGATTTTTTCCTAAATGAACTATATGCGTATCTCTAACGGTTTAGAAATTAGCTATTGGTCCACGATAGGAGTGGACACCCTGTATAATCATATGGTATAAACGTATGTAATATAAACGTTATATACCATCGACGTTTAATCTAAAAAAATTAAAAGTAGATCCTCATAATCTTTGCAAGGTGGATTAGCAAGAAAAAGAAAAAACATCATTCCCATATGCAATGCACCGCCAGCTTGGTTATTCCATCCAGAGACTGCGGTTTTTTCTTGCTAGAAGTCATCAGTCTGGAATAGGAAGTAACGGAGATGGGGGAAGATCTCGGTAACTCACTGCTTAATACCAATCCTACAACCTCAATTAATGACTCCTCCTCAAAGATAATCTAATCTTCAGGATGTTCCTTACAGTCTAGTAAACGAAAGTCAAAATTAGGGTGAAAAAAACAAAAAAACATGCAGTTTTAAAAATTGGCATACAGGTATAGGAAGGTCTCCTGATGAACATACTAAAAGTCCCCGGTGGTGAGGGGGGAGCTCGCAGCGCCACCTGGTGTTTTATGGGTGATTTTTCAATTTTCTCAGAAACTATTGACTTGCGAGAAAAAAAAGTCAATAAATTAAAGAGCATAAAATTATCTTTAAAACGCTTTTTTTGTTTTTATTATAGCTATAATAGTTGCCGAGATATTGAACTTCAAAGTTTGTCAATTTTTCGAGAAAACGACTATTTTTCCCCTCTTTTCTATTTTTGGAGCCGCCTCAGTGATTAATTTGATATTATTCTTTTCTTTTTTCGACCTGAAGTAGTACAGGTCATTAAGTTGATTTGATTTCTTGAAACGGGGAGGCAGGTTGGGAAGGAAGGAGGCAAGGAATGAAGGGAAGACAAAACTATGTGCAAGTGTACTTTTCACTATTTTTCCCTCTACCATAGTTCAGCAAACGAAGGCCCGAAATAAGGGCGAAAAAATAATAATATAGTTTTAAAAATTGCCACACACGTGCAGAACGGGCTTTTGATGAACTTTCTAAAAGTCCTCGGTGGTAGGGGGTGAGCTTGCAGCGCCACGAGGGATTTTGGGTGCGTTTTTTTTCAGTTTTCGTCTTATATCCCAAAAACTATGCATTCGCCAGCAAAATCATCAATTGGTAAATTAAAGAACATAAAAATACCTTTAAAAAGAATAAAGAATGAATTAGTATTTTATAACTGAAATAGATGGAATAGACTTGACATTTAAGTTCTAAACTCGTGAGATTTTGAAAACCTATCTTTTTCTTTTCTTCTTTCTTTATTTTTTGGGACTGCGAAAGGCATATCAATCACTTTTTTCTTAAATTTCGATTGTGCTGTGCTATTTAAGTCAACTAAGGTCCAAGAAGACCTTAAATCATATTATAAATAAAACGTATACCCTTCTGCAAAAAGGATAAATAATAAAAATAATGATAAAAAAGTCCAAACATTAAAAACATAGAATAATGCAAATAAAATAATGAAAGTGAACAGATGTAGAATAAATATAAACTAACATGAAAATGACATTGTACTCAAGTTAAATGGATACTTTCGTCGTCTGACTGTTCATCTAATGCGATATCCAATTTTGAACCGTTAAGGCAGATACCCTGGCAGTTTAAGCAAGCAATGCTGCAGTTTATCCTTGATTTTCTGCAGCCGCATCTTGCACCACATCCTTTTGTGCATGAACAAAAAATCATGGAGAGAATGGAGTTAGGAGTAGGAAGCCTTGAAGTTGTTATAGGTTTCCATGATGTACCTGCTTTTTTCCATCCCCAGGCATCGGGTGGAAGTAATCTCCCCAACCACTTTTGAATCTGGTGATAAACTCTTAATGAATGAAATTTTGCGGCATCTTCAGTAGGTGGGACGGAAGCAAGATCAGGTTTTATTTTTCTCGCTGCTCTCTGAAAGATATAAATCTCTGTTCATTCAGAGAAGTTATATTTACTAGAGCCCCATATAAGGCTAAGAAAAATGATTGGCCTGCCTCCGCTACCTGCTCTGGGGTAGAAAGGGGGTTTGAGAATACTTCCGGAACGTAGCTCAATGATTGATTTTTTTGTAACAGCTTTATGAATTTGGCTTTGCCTTTGTTATATGCAGCTGATGTTGTGTCACAGCCGGAGAAAGCATGGAGGAAGAGAATTTGATCTTTGAACTTGCAAGTATTTTGTAATTCTTGTGAATAAAAAATTTTGGTGTTCACTTTATCTTTGCCTGGTTTGAAGAAAAGAACATTATTATTACTTGGAGTCAAAGCTATTAATAAAACAACTTCGTTTGCTGAACTATGGTAGAGGGAAAAATAGTGAAAAGTACACTTGTACATAGTTTTGTCTTCCCTTCATTCCTCGCCTCCTTCCTCCCCAACCTGCCTCCCCGTTTCAAGAAATCAAATCACCTTAATGACCTGTACTACTTCAGGTCGAAAAAAGAAAAGAATAATATCAAATTAATCACTGAGGCGGCTCCAAAAATAGAAAAGAGGGGGAAAATAGTCGTTTTCTCAAAAAATGACAAACTTTGAAGTTCAATATCTCGGCAACTATTATAGCTATAATAAAAATAAAAAAAGCGTTTTAAAGATAATTTTATGCTCTTTAATTTATTAACTGACATTTTTTCTCGCAAGTCAATAGTTTTTGAGATATAAGACAAAAATTGAAAAATCATCCATAAAGCACCAGGTGGCACTGCGAGCTCCCCCCTCACCACTGGGGACTTTTAGTATGTTCATCAGGAGCCCTTCCTGTACCTGTATGGTCAATTTTTAAAACTGCATGTTTGTGTTTTTTCAAATCCTTTATTGACTAGACTATTACATTACATTGTGTAAAACATTTCAATTGAAGGTTGAAATCACTTTCATTACATGTTTATACTGTTGAAAATATGTTGTGAATAAGTACGATCCAGATTTCCGTTCACTAATTGGACCCTAGAGTCTAATTTTGTAGTAATCTTTTACGAGAATATCGTCGAGTCTTCTTAAAAATATTTTCAGCGCCGCTAAATGTATGCTTTTCT
Source organism: Uloborus plumipes (assembly GCA_038373865.1). NCBI lineage: Eukaryota > Metazoa > Arthropoda > Arachnida > Araneae > Uloboridae > Uloborus > Uloborus plumipes. The sequence goes on from JAXGGA010002880.1 coordinate 31,145, forward strand.
AATTACAACGCAATCATTCTTTGTTTATTTATCAAATTAAATGCATCTTCTATTTCAATGTGTTCTTTTTTACGTGTAACAAGTTTACAAAAGAGTTTTCACGAATCGATGCAAAATAGATGACAGCCTTCCATTGCACAACAAATACATTATTCATTCTGACCATCCATCGATCCGGTGACTTGCTTCGAAAATTGGTGTTCCTGTTGAATTCCCGATACTCCCTACACAAGCCAGATCGTGTGCTGTAGTAGCATCGATTCATCAACTTCATCACGTGTTAATGATGAGCGAAGGAAAATTAGAAGTTTGAAAATTTATAGACGACACTTCAGGCTTGATTATGATTGCGTTAGGAAATTACCGTAAGTGCATTCAGGTTGATATATTCTATTAGAGCAGTGATAATATCATAAGAGTTCCTCTTTTCCTTGTTTGTTTTGAGAATAAATGGATCATGCAGAAAGCAGATGCAATTAAACACTCTTTATAAGACCACGGTTATTATAAAATCACATCTAGAACGAATGTTTTGATTGATAAGTCTAGTTTGCAGTTTAATTACGTTAAAAAAATTTTGTCTAATGTGCATATTAAAATGCAAGTTTCGGCTAAGATGAGGAAAATTTTCTGAGATCGTCACTAAAAATGTTCATGACTGTAGGTCAAAATCCTTTTTTAGAAATTATCCAGTATTTTATGCGATTATAGTGTGTAGTACTAGGTATCGAGAAATATGTAGTACATATGTTTGTAGTGGCTAAAGACAATATACTGTTTACATTGCGGCCACTTAAATTTGGATATAGGTAAAAGTGTGCATCTTACATTGTGGACTGGAGCTTTTTTTTTAAATAGAATATTGCGATCTTAATATTCTAAAATACTCTTTTAACAAGGGTTTTTTTTAGATTATCCTTTCATACTAGCAGCAACATTTATTTTTATTATCTACCTGGCACTGGGTATGCCTTGATCAAGCAATATATATTGGAATAAAAACTCAGAATTAAACTGTAAATTCTATGAACACCATTTCTGATGCAACACCGATTATTTTTTAAAAGAGCATTGAGCGCTTTTTAAAAAAAAATATATTACTATAAGCAGTACATTTCATTAAACTACGCATGATAAATTTTACTGTCTTGTGCTATAGAATACAATTTGTTTTCCTGTCGAATTATTATGTGCGCCGCATTTTAAAACATATTGTATAAAAGCACAGTATTCTTGCTCTGATTACACAATGTAACTCATATTAAATGTAATTAAAAAATATCTAAGAACAATCAAAATAATACTTGCTAAAGCTCTTTTCCTTTAATACTTCACGGGATATTGGTTGTCGATGTCTCGTTCTTGTACATTTTCTTGAAATACAGTCAAACCTGTCTATCTCGAATTTCACGGGACAGAAGAAAAATTCGAGATACGGAGGTTTCGAGATACAGAGGTTGTGATAAAATTTACAAAAATAAGTAATTGGAACAAAGTCAAACTCTTAATAGATTGTTTTGCATTGATATTGTTGAATATTTTACTGTACGACATGTTGTGAGTCCACGTTTTACTAATTGTGATGACTATATCTGTAGCAAGTTAATGCATACCTTTAAGTACGAGTATAGTCTTTGATTGTGCAAAAGATGATTTTTGTCTCCAAGTTATACATTGATAAAGGTGGCTGGCGATTAAATTCAAAAATGAGAGTCATGAAAATTCGAGATATAGATGTTTTCGTGAAAAATCATTCGATATAAACATGAGAAAAAACATTAAATTTATGCCGTAAGAGCAGGGAAATTGAAAATTTTCGACATAAAGAGGTTTTCGAGCTAAGCAGATTCGAGATAAACAGGTTCGACTGTAATTCTTGTTCATACATTTCTATGGCAAAGACAAAAAATGTAAATAGTAGAGGTGCTCCATTCTTGCAACGAGATCTTCGTTTTCTGTTTAAACATTGCCCATTCAGGTTTCCAAAAAGAAAGGGCGTTCTTTAATCATGTTTATTGGAACGAAAAAGAATATGTACGATAATTCAAATAAAATCGCAACAACTACCGAAATTGTATTCTATGTTGTTTCGCGATAAATTTAATTGACTATAAATAGCATATATTCATTTGTAGGAGCAATAGCATTTAATATGCATTTTAATGACTTAATGTGTTATTACGACAAAGCCGAAAATGAGTTTAGCTTAAAATTCTGACATTCTTAAACACTTGACTATTGCCTGATTTGTTTGATTCTTACGTAAAATGATACTGTTGCCAGTTCTAAAACTTAAGTTGAGCTTAGAAGCTATTACATAGATGTCAGTAACATTTCCGTATATGGAATTGTTGTTTCGCCCTTTTCACTGAACTTTGGGCCCTTATGTTACACTCACTGTCTTAACATTTGCTTAAATAAAGTTGAATCATGAATAAATTCATTCACTTTTCCTTGAACTAAAGACAACGTTTGAAAAGTAATATTTTTGCAAAAAACAGTTAGTGCTTTGGTACGATTAAATTCATTTTCATAATGTATCATTGTATTTCTTACTAGTTTATTGCCCGGCGTTGCCCGATATTGCATTATGTCTAACTTATTTCATGCTAAAATGAAATAGGTGAGCCTTAAATTGATAATTCATTGTTAATCGTAATCTTTGTTGAAAAATACCCATATTTAAATGTGTTAAATTTAAATCAATTTGTATGCAAAAGCTTTAAGTTTGTTCAAACGCGTCTAGAACCAGTATGCTTTTTCTTGTTTTTTTTAAAGATATAAATACACATGCACCTTCAGATGAAATAGCGAGTTGGAGCAGCGAGTTTCATAATTAACGTAGTTAATTAATGGTTTTATTAAGCTTAAGAAATGATGGAATGACAGACTCCCTTCTCGAAGAAACACTGTACTGTGAAGGTGAGGCAGTCGAAGGAATGACTTTCCGTTGAAATTCAACAAAAGCTTTACGTAGTTGCGAATGAACATATTAAAAGCTAATAGATGATCGATTAAGTTACTAGCAAATTAAAAGATCAAGCAGTAGAACAAAAAATGATACTCGGTTTGGCTGTCAATGGAACGATCTACCATGCCATAGAAACTATATTTCGACTAATTTAGAATGCCTCAACCTTTAACTATTCACCACCCAGCTTTCAGCCTTAATTTTTACTACACCTCGTCTACTTCATTAAAAAATAATTGTGCATTTTATGTATGTTGACACTAAAGCTACTCTAAGACTTTTTCAAAAAATCTGATCCGAAACGGATTGTTTTTTCCTGTAAAGAGAAATACAGGTTCTCACAGCTTTTATTTAACAGTAGTATTTTAGTGCAAATGTTTACTCTCAATTATTTATCCAATTCGGAAGATATTCATGTGTTTTTTAATAAACCCTTTATTTTCTTACTCTATTACTGGCCTTTTACTGCCGCAAAATAGATTAGTGGGTCCACTGTCATTCGTATGTGCCCACTTGATTTTTTCTTTCATTCACTTATGCCCATTTTCTCCTTGGTGCCTCATTCGATGTTATAAATTGTTACAAAGAAGAAATAGCAAATATCAAAATCTAAGCGTTGATTTAACAAAGTGAAGAATAAAAATCTGAAAAATTCGGCATTCATAAAGCAAGAAATAAACACTTATTTCTAGAAAGAACCGAATACAAGGCGTTGTTGCTACTCTGCGTTAAATCATTTGCAAGATAACCCTGAAAGAGTTACTCCATACCGACAATGAGTAAAATTAATTGCCTCTTATTTGCATAAAGAATTTTTCTAGCTAGCTGAACGTTTTGCTGTTAAACTTGTGCGGAACGCTTTAAATAAGGATTACCGTAATTTATTCGCAAGCGTTTCTTCTGCTTTTTAAGGCTTAGAGGGGAGAAACAGGTGGGGATTTTATACCTTCATGCATCAAACTCACAGATCGGTGTAAAGCTTTGTAATTGGCACTTGATACTAAGGTGATTAGATTTAATTACGTCTACGTTTTTCTCTTTTATACTTTTGTAAAAACTTCTTCGGGATCAGTTTAATTGGTAGTCTATTTTTAGAAAATAAACGTGAAAACTTATTTGCATGCTTTAAATGTAGTTTTAAAGGAAAATGAAGTAGCAAAAATGGATTAGTTAAAAATAATATAGGAATAACTACCAACATATTTTTAAATTGCTGTTATTTCTTCTAGCCGAAAACTGGTTCAAGCTGCCAAATTGTTTTTATTGTTAACTTAGTGAAAGCTATTAAAATTGAGGAACAAAGAATCATGCTGCAGTGAGATGGTAAAAGGCAGTAACTGCAAATATTTCTTTTTGCATTCTTTTGCAAAAGGCAGCAATAGATGAGTCCTAAACTTCACGTCCTAACGTATCAGAAAGATAAACTAATATGGCAGCCGTAATTGCTTAGTAGCAGGCTGGTCGAGTTCTACTTATTTTCATTTCCAGCACCTGTTTGTCACTGAAAAACGCTAAACTTCATTTTAACCTAGTATCCCGCTGTACCCCGGATTTTTTTCTGTACGAATGAGGTGTTTCACGGTATTACACAATTTAAGTTCAATGTATTTCTAGGAATTGATTTACGTTACTATGTTGTATTTTTATGCGAATGTTATTTTATTATTATAATCATTATTATTATTGTTTTATTATTATTATATTATCTTCATGAAGTCCTCATTATCATCATAATAGAAATAATTATCATCATTATAAATCTTATTAATTATTTAAAATAAATAATTGGTCGTGGTCATAGAGTAGTGAACATAGAAGCAAAATATTTTACTCTTCTTATGCAGAAATTTGCTAGAGTCTTACGTATCAAATGTACGTATCTTTTCAAAAATAGATGTCTTGAAACATCGATACTGTTTGGTCGATATCGTATGATCAACTGGTTATTTTTGCAATAACTTTTAGAAAAAGCAAAGAAACAAAACTCAAAATTGATTAAAACAAATTGAAAAGTAGAACAAATCTTAAACATCAAAAAATAAGAAATATGTCGAGACGATGAACTAACAAAAAAGAAAAAAGAAAGCTCAAAAATACAGCAGTAGATCTGAGAGGAAGATGATGATATAACTTCTCTAAATATCTAAGGAATTCGGTGGACATGAAAAATCAATCATATATGAGTTTAGGAATTTTTTCAATATGATAAAATTCCTAGGACTCAGTTCAAAGATAAAACGTCTTAATAGACTGAGGGAGCCTTTAGAATTTCTGTACGAGTATATTATCTATTAATGAACTGTACGAGTATATTACCATTCACTTCAAGAATACATTCTTAATTTGCATAATATGTGCATCGCATTATGCAGTTAATAAATTTTTTAATTGTCTGTGCACTACTGGTTAAAATCAATAATAGTGATAGATAGTTTTTCCACTTATGCTCGGAATGCAAGCATACCCAGGTCGCACAAATAACCTTTAAACGTTTTATAAACGTTTTTAAGCGGTTGTTACAACGTTAATAACCATTTTACAACCTTTAAAAAACGAAGTGTGCTACTTGGGTAGCCTTTCAAAATAATTTTTAGTTATGATGGTTGACTTTGCAACTTTAAATGTTTTAAGATGTTTGGCTTTAAAAAAAGAACAAAAAAAAAAAAACTAGATGGTTTAGTGCTGCACTCTCTCTCTCTCTCAATGGTTATGAAATAAGTTTTTTGCTGTTTCTTTTACAGAACATATTTAAGAAATAAATCTGGCAATATTTTACTCAGCTCATTGCATCATTTAATATTTCTGAAAATGTTGCACGGAAGCTATTTTTAAAGTTATAAAATGCGCTCTTTCTACATTGCCACGTTATATCGCAATATTGGAAACGTAGTGATGTCGTAAGAAAGGGGGGGGGGCGGTAATGTACAAAGAAATTATATTTTGCTGCATTGAAGTTGTACTACTTTTATTAAAATACTTCATTTTGCATGTCACTTTGAAGTGGATCAAAGACATCTAAACAAGGATGGCCTTCAATCAGGCTAATAATTCATTTTAGAGGTATTTAATGATTATTACTATTTAATTTGGAATAAACTGTACAGTACAATGCTTTAGGATCATTTATTCCGTTTTATGCCAGTAAATACTGGAAAACTATTAAACTATGAGTGGGACAATAAAAAATAGAGATTTTGCGTCTTAAAGATACTTTGAGTGATTGTACACTTTTAAAGACATACTGGTAATAATAATAGTTGCGATTGTACACTTTTAAAAGACATCCTGATAATAATAATAGTTGCGATTGTACACTTTTAAAAGACATCCTGATAATAATAATAGTTGCCATTGAAAAAAAAATTAATAACTTTAATCAAGCATTTATTCGTGCACATTTTAAGACATTTATAATGCGGCTATTTGATTCTTCATCGATTAATAAAATTTCCCTTTTCATTTCTTATCTTAGAGCAGCTTTTCTCTGTCTATCCCTTGCTCAACGATTTGCCCACTGAAAATCAATTTCTTCTACAGCATCAAGATAAACATATCGTTTTCAGAGGCACTTTGCTAGCCAATAGAGAGGCACTTAGCAATCCCGTGTATTAGTTAACTATCGAGAGGTAAAGGAGAATGTTTCTGCATTAAAAGATATAGAATCCCACCGAAAAAAAAAGTTTTTTTTATCGACATCTTATTTTATTCCATTCTATACTTGATGTGGATTTTGAGGTGAGGTTTTTATCCTTGGAATCGTTCCAAGTAAATGCGCGGAAATTTTACTCTCCACCATCCCTCGCTCCAAATTTCTTCTAGGATTGCAAACTCTCAGGGAAAAAAATATATAGTGCTTCGTTTTTAGGAAGAAAATGGCGACTTGCCAAGGAGCTCCAGAGCCAGTCAAAGCTTCATTATGAAGTACGTTTTAAGGCGCGAATGGAACAGAAAAAGAAATCATATTAATTTTGCTTGTTTGGGTTAGTTGTTTGCCCCGAGCATTTCAGCTTTTGAGTGTTGTTTTCCAATTACATTTTTATTGCTTTTCGTTTTCCATCATCAAGATGTCAGTTAATAGAACCAAATATAATTGAACATTCGGATGATGTAATGAAAAAAAAATAATTTAGACATTAACTGAAGGTGATGTGAAAGAATATGTAGTGGGGGTTTTATATCAAATTAATTCATTTGAAGAAAAAAATGTAACTGTTACTTAAAAAAATATTTTTGGAATGACGAATGTTTATACTATTATACATTTTTAAAATAATTTTGCTTTACTTCATAAGGTTATAAGATCATTCAAAACAGTAACCAAAAACAGAAGCACGTGTCATTTTGTTCGGACGCAAATAGCCGCCTCTAAATAAATCTCTACTTCTTCGTTAGTTTGAGACAATATTGCCATGCTAACAGAATAAGTCGTATCTTCACTTTTTACCAAAATTGAGTTACTGTCAAGAAGAGGTTCTTTAAAATATTTTTCATCAATATGCAACAATTTATATGGTCATCTGTAAAGGGATATTACTTTTTCTGAAAAAAAAAGTGGAATCTGAATCAAGTACATGGAGGCCTAAAATTTCAAAAAGCAATTTTTCATTTGAGCTAAGCTGCAGAAATGACATTTGCGCTCAGCACGGCAGAATAGGGCTATTCCACAAAAAATTTGACACCTAAAACTGTCATGACAGAACTATGTTCACTTTCAATACATGAAAAAGTCCTCTTTTTTTGCCTAAGCTTTCGCCTATGTATTTGTATTTGTTTATTTCATTTTTAAAATATAACTTTTAAAACGATATAAAGTGCTTTAATTTGAGTAATAAAATGTTTGATTTTTTAAAAAATAGCTCGCAATTTGTCTCTTTTTGAAATTAACGCTTTTTAAATTAGCAGGAATGCAAAAAATGTATTCAAAATACTGTAGCAATATATTCGGAATATATATTACTAAAATAGAAAACTCTAAAGCTAATCCAAAAGCTCTGCACGTGACACGTAAAAATCATTTCAAAAATAACAATTAAAAAAACTGACATATATTTTTACTTTTTTTGCTCAACAAATCACACAAGGAAAGTACTTTCACTATATCAAAAGAACTTCTAGCCCTTACGATTTATACATGAAAGTGTAAAGAAAACTGACGCCAAATTCTCCTATCCGTCACAGTAGAATCACCCATTTGTGCTGTAACCTGAGTAGGACAAAATTAGCCTTGAGTGAAATCATACAATACTTTCATGTGGAATACTTTTAAAGCAACGGGATATACTGTACTAAGGAAAATTAAGTCTGACAGTGAAGAAGTGTAGTCAGATCTCGATTTAAAGTCACCCCTCAAAACTTCCGCAAAAGTGTCCTTATAAGTAATCTTACCTTATAACTGATTCATATGCATTTGTTAATAAATAACATAATAGTATGCTTTTTTATTTGTAAAACTAAATGCATTCAAACCATCAGTTTATTTGGGTATGATGTTCTGCATTAAATTAATCTATTAAGATCAATAAAAAACTGAAATTTTGTTACAATGATGTGCGCAATTGTCTGCGATGAAAACAACTTTTTTTTTTTATTTTTCGAAACGTGCCGATCAAATAACAACACCCATGAATGTCTATTTTTTGCGCATATCATATTGCAAGAATAAGGATCGAGGTTCGTTCGTTCAATGCAGCAATCGAGTGTCTATATGCACTTTTCTCCTAGATGAAGGAAAGAAGGTGAAAAACCTCTTCTGTACTTTAGTAAAAGATGTAAATTTGGTGGAAAAATGAACGCATACGAGAGCAAACTTTTGAGTTTGATTCAGTATAACACGCAAATCACCCAAAGAAAGTTAGAAAAGGGTCCTTTTAAGTGATTACGGTACTTAAGTCCTAATAGTAGGGGGGCATACTACATTCCGTGGGAAATTTGATGAGGAAATTGTGGAACCAATTTTTATGCATTCCTTATGGCCTATACAACTATGCCTCACCAGGTGTTTTTCTTGAATTCGTGTCAGACGGCCTGTATGACGTCATCAATCCAAGATGGCGGCTTTACACTGTACACTGATAAGTATTTGCAATTATGTCTCAATTTTTGGGTATTTCGTGACAATTTTTGGTGAATTTACTTGTTTAATATTCTATTACTATTATTATTATGAGTTTACTTAAAATATTTATTTTAATTTTTTATTAACTATTTTTTTTTTAATTTTTCGGATAAATCTTTTTTATATTTTGCCATTCCGAATAAACTAGTTTAAACGTGCTTCGGGTGAATTTTCGCAAAAAAATACTGTTAATTTTAAAACTAAAATTACTAAACCTTATTTCAGTTGAACCTCGTTAGTACGAACTCGCTTATAACGAATCACGGCTAAAGCGAACTACATTTGCGATCCTATAGTCCGTGGAGTTAGTGCAAAAATATTTCACTTCCGGATACCAATCTGAAATTTTATGTGGGGCTTATATTCACATAGGAGGGCAAAAAAACGCCGGGAGACACTTGATCGGAGGTCAAGGTCATTCCTGTGATGACGTCATCGAAATGGCCGCTTTTACAGGTAAATACGTTCGTTTAACTGCTTAAAACTCCATCATAGATTGAAATATGGCAAAACTCAAATATATCATCTGAAAGCTCTTTAAAAGAGCTATTTAGAAAGATTTAATTTTTCTTTCTGAGGTTAAGGTCCCACCTGTAATGACGTCATCAAAATGGTCGCTTTTACAGGTAAATACGGTTGTTTAACTCCCCCTGAAACTCCATCATAGACTCAAAAATGAAAAAACTCAAATATATCATCTGAAAGCGCTTGAAAAGATCTATTTAGAAAGATTTAATTTTTATTTCTGAGGTCAAGGGCACACCTGTGATGACGTCATCAAAATGGCCGCTTTTACAGGTAAATACGTTCGTTTAACTGCTTAAAACTCCATCATAGATTGAAATTTTGCAAAACTCAAACATGTCATCTGAAAGCTCTTTAAAAGATCTATTTAGAAAGATTTAATTTTTCTTTCTGAGGTCAAGAGCACACCTGTGATGACGTCATCAAAATGGCCGTTTTTACAGGTAAATACGTTCGTTTAACTGCTTAAAACTCCATCATAGATAGAAATATTGCAAAACTCAAATATATCATCTGAAAGCGCTTTAAAAGATCTATTTAGAAAGATTTAATTTTTCTTTCTGAGGTCAAGGGCACACCTGTGATGACGTCATCAAAATGGCCGCTTTTACAGGTAAATACGTTCGTTTAACTGCTTAAAACTCCATCATAGATTGAAATATTGCAAAACTCAAACATATCATCTGAAAGCGCTTTAAAAGATCTATTTAGAAAGATTTAATTTTTCTTTCTGAGGTCAAGGGCACACCTGTGATGACGTCATCAAAATGGCCGCTTTTACAGGTAAATACGTTCGTTTAACTGCTTAAAACTCCATCATAGATTGAAATATTGCAAAACTCAAATATATCATCTGAAAGCGCTTGAAAAGAGCTATTTAGAAAGATTTAATTTTTCTTTCTGAGGTCAAGGGCACACCTGTGATGACGTCATCAAAATGGCCGCTTTTACAGGTAAATACGTTCGTTTAACTGCTTAAAACTCCATTATAGATTGAAATATTGCAAAACTCAAACATATCATCTGAAAGCGCTTTAAAATATCTATTTAGAAAGATTTAATTTTTCTTTCTGAGGTCAAGGGCCCACCTGTGATGACGTCATCAAAATGGCCGCTTTTACAGGTAAATGCGTTCATGTAACTGTTTAAAAGTCCATCATAGATTTAAATATTGCAAAACTGAAATATATCATCCGAAAGTGCTTTAAAAGAGCTATTTTATAGTGCTTGGTTTTATTTTCTAAGACAAATAGTTGATAGGTTATAACAATTTTAAATTGAAAATTTATAAAAAAGACAATTTCTTTGTATTTTCCGACTTTGAGGTAAAAATTTCGGTGTGATGCATGCATTATAATTTTTTTTTTCCAATTTTATTACTTACGAACTATTTATCGGTATTTTATGTAGATATTGAATGTAACAGATGTTGCAATGCAGAAACAAGCAGAGCCAAAGCTCCTAATGAAGCTGAGATGTAACTAATATTATCGGCATCAATAATTGTGTCAAAAATGCTTGCATTTCAATTATATAAAAGAAATACGGAAAAAATACACGTTTTAATACAAAAAAATTAACTCTGTTATACAAGGAAAACTGATTTTTTTTAAGAATGTTTCAGGTATTGCACTGGCTTTCACAGCTGCTAAGAAGTGTACAATTTAGACATGATTTGATACATCTACATCGAGTACACATTTCTTTGCATTTGCATGATATTAGTTCTCGTAATTTATCCATTGTTATTTCAGGGTTTGAAAACCAAAGGGGTTCAAACTCATCGCCAATTTCTTTCCATCCCCACTGACGCGGATTTAAGAGCTGAAAATTGTGAAAGAAAAATTCAATCTTTCTAAGTAGATCTTTTAAAGCACTTTCAGATGATATAGTTGAGTTTTGAAATGTTTAAATCTATGATGGAGTTTTAGGGGGAGTTAAACAAACGTATTTACCTGTAAAAGCGGCCATTTTGATGACGTCATTACAGGTGGGACCTTGACCCCAGAAAGAAAAATTAAATCTTTCTAAATAGCTCTTTTTTAGAGCTTTCAGATGATATATTTGAGTTTTGCAATATTTCAATCTATGATGGAGTTTTAAGCAGTTAAACGAACGTATTTACCTGTAAAAGCGGCCATTTCGATGACGTCATCACAGGAATGACCTTGACCTCCGATCAAGTGTCTCCCGGCGTTTTTTTGCCCTCCTATGTGAATATAAGCCCCACATAAAATTTCAGACTGGTGTCCGGAAGTGAAATATTTTTGCACTAACTCCACGGACTATAGGATCGCAAATGTAGTTCGCTTTAGCCGTGATTCGTAAAAGCGTATTCGAACTAACGAGGTTCAACTGAAATAAGGTTTAGTAATTTTAGTTTTAAAATTAACAGTATTTTTTTGCGAAAACTCACCCGAAGCACGTTTAAACTAGTTTATTCGGAATGGCAAGATATAAAAAAGATTTATCCGAAAAAAATTAAAAAAAAAAAGTTAATAAAAAAATAAAATAAATATTTTAAGTAAACTCATGATAATAATAGTAATAGAATATTAAACAAGTAAATTCACCAAAAATTGTCACGAAATACCCAAAAATTGAGACATAATTGCAAATACTTATCAGTATAAAGTGTAAAGCCGCCATCTTGGATTGATGACGTCATACAGGCCGTCTGACACGAATTCAAGAAAAACACCTGGTGAGGCATAGTTATATAGGCCATAAGGAATGCATTAAAATTGGTCCCACAATTTCCTCATCAAATTTCCCACGGAGGGTCTTTTTCCTTAAGTATGCAAACGGACTATAACTGAAAATCAAATAATACACAACTTAAAATTCCTATTCAATAAGGACTTCAAAAACGTGACTTTATATCGAGGTATGACTAGTTGTCTTAGCGCTCATTTCACTTATCAAACTTAATTATTTTGAGAAAAACTTTTTTGATTAACTAATCCTTTTAAATATCATATAATAGTAAACATCGTCAGATAAAATTACTTCTCATAGTAAAATTGTTGCTTTTAACTGATATCCCAACATAGTACAAATTATATTATTAATATGAATATTGAATGGTTCTATTTAGTGGTTTAGAAAATACGGTATCATCAGATTTATATAATATTAGAATTGATGTAGTAAGGTTCTCTGAAAGGATTTTTTTCCGAACAAGCACAGATTTCCTAAAAAATTCGAGATTGCTTAAGCATTAAAACATTAACTGAAATGTTACAGATCTATTACATAATAATGATACAGATCAAACATGAAATATTATAACACTAAAATAAATGACAATAATTTAAAATTCACGACAGCAGCAAATTGTGCACGTTTCATTATGAATTTTAATTATACTAAAGATCATCTATAAGCTATAAATGAGACATAGAACAATTAACGTTTAGCAAGGTTTAAAATATACGAAGAAATGTACGTCAGTAGACTACTTGTTGATGTATTAGGTGTGCGGAGTTTGGTTGAATTTTCATAGGGGAGACGATTAGTCATATGCAAATTAACTTCGGGTTTGCAAAGACACACGGTATAATTATTGTACTCGAGAATTACTAAATGAGTAAGAGCATGCATTTTGATGGTAAACATTTAAAATCAAAACAGCTTTTTTTTCGGAGAATACAGTATGTTTTTATGAATTCATCAAAAAGGTAATTTACTGCAATGGTGGTAATTTAATCAAATGCAAATGTAATTTACGTTATTTCTTAAAAATAGTACATATAATGTTTGGTTTCATTCTTTCTCGAGTAATAAACCTTTTTTTAACAAAATAATTAAATAAATAAAGTTAAATAAATACGTTAGTAGAAGAATGGAAGGTATTACTAAGCACAATGCTGATTGATATAGAGAAGCTATCAATTATTGCTCCGTGATATAGCTATCAAATTGAACTACACAGGAAAGCTTTTTAAAAATGCGTAAAATTAGACTATATCATAGGTTTTTTCTAAGAACTGCATTCATGGAAAAAAAAAAACTACTCTGAATTTGCAATACACCGCCAACTCGGCTATTTCGATCCTGCCTTAGTCCTTGCTTAGGTGCGGTTACTCACTGCTTTATACCCGAGCTCTACGTTAAAATTTACCAGTTGTACCGTTCCTAGGTGTGGTCGCTCGCTGGTATTCTAATTAACTGATAGCTAATTTCACATTAGCTATCAGTTTTTTTCGCTCTCTTTGCTCTATAAGAAGATTTTTGCCTCCAACTCGGCTACTTTCGTATTCCATGCTGATGAGCGCACAATAAGCGCGAAACTGCAGTTCATGGATCGAAATAGCCGAGTTGGCGGTGTATTGCATGTTCCTGCCTTAGCCCTTGCTCAGGGGCGGTTACTCACTGCTTTATACTCTGAATTATTCGGCTATTTTTTATAATGACTCTGATAAATTGACCTCCAAAATAGACAATGTTTATCTCTTTTTCCGACAGTAGGAAAGGGCAATTAGCGCTGAATTGAGTTGGATTATTTTCGTAGTATAGTTTTGCAAGGGTATTTCAACACAAATCAGGGCTAGTAACACGCCCCCCCCCCTCCCAAAAAAATGTAAACATTCTCATAGCTCAACTAACCAGAAGACGAAAGAAGAAAAGAAAAGAAAGAAAGATGCCTATCGACATGGAATAAAATCCTTTTGAAAACTGCAATAAATAAAACAACGAAGTACATCAATAAATTTTTTCGTAGTAAGTAAACGAGACTGCTCTCTATAATACGTTTAAGTATAATTGAAATTTTTGACGTTTTCTTAAAGTTGTTTATTTTTACAACTTCTTGAAAAAAGAGAATTATATAAAATATATTACTAAGGGAGAAGTGATACCTTTTACAATAAAGTAAATGGCCTTCGAATACGAAAGTTTGTTTTGCTTTTCTTCCATGACTGTACAAGTTGATAACTAGTTATGTGCCATGAAAAAATGTGCATGCCAAAACTTGTCTCTGTCTTCATGTTTTTTTTAAAGCTTAAAATAAATTAGATCTTATAAAATCGTGTACAAGGAAAAGTTAAAATAAATAAATAGATGACCGAAAACATTTGACACCTTTTTGGTCAGCAAAGTTAAGATCTTTAACATCTCGAACGTTGTTAAATGAAGGACACAAAAACACTGTGGATATTTTTTACTCTATATTTGTACAAAAAAAGAAGGCTTCTAGAAAAAACACCATAAGACATTCAGAAGAGAATTCGGTGAAGAATTAACAGACATATGTACTACACAGCTACGAGAAAAATCGGGAAAACATATTCAGCGTAAGCCGTTTGTCTTTCTATTATCATAACATGTCATATTCGTCTCCATAAAAGTACAATAAAAATATAACTCGCTATGGCAGTGGGCTGGCTTCAGTCTTTTATAGGAATGAATCGTTCGTTTTCCAACTTGCAGTTCCAAAACGATTAAGTCAAGTACTTCCTGCGAAAGGGATTATGAAATACTTAGCAATCATTTATTTGGATCTATCTTGACGTGAAAGTGCGCAAAATGGTTTAAAGCTTCGCTTTGTTGTCAATTGAACTATAAAAAGATTTAGGAGATTTTTTAAAAACAAGCTATATTGAAGAATATTTCTTATTGGCAAGAAACGTGTTTCAAAAATCATTCCGAAGATGAAAGCAAAGTGATAAGCCGCCATCTTTAAAGAGATTAAAAGTTTCTTCTTCTTCGCCTTTTTTTATGCTTTAGTCAGCAATGGAATTGTTTTGTAAATAGTATTCGGCTTAGTCTCAATAGTTACTGGGTATTCTAGAAAATTTAACAGTGCTGTGGTGTAGTAAGTTAAAAAGTTAATTAAATGTAATAATCATCCTATAAACTTCAATAATTTACCTCCTAAAATAATTTAAAAACATAATTAAAACTGAAAATCCCAATTATTTCTGCTGAAAGAAAAAGATAAATATCCTGCTGAAAAGGAAAAAATAGCTTCGAGCATTGCTCCAATTCTTAAAGAAACAACCTCATCTGGAATGCAGTGAGCAAAGAACCTTAAATTTTGAAAATGAATACAATAGGCCGCGTGATCGTTAGTGCTTTAAACAAAAATCTACAAAACATTATTATAAGACTAGATGAAAAACAAATTATAAAGTTAAATTACCGAACAGTAAAAATTGCTCACTTAACATTCCGCAATTAAACACGACATAAAAAAAAAACAACCGTACATTGCATTGGAGTGAAATACCCAAAAGCGCGGCGTTCAGAAAATGCAAGAATACATCTTAAAAAAAAAACAAACTCACCACATGGGGTTACCCAGGTTTATTCAGGTTGGTTATTTAATACATTTTTGGCTTAATCTCCTTCATCCTTGTACACATTATCTCTTTAGGTGGTTCATGCTGTCCATCACACCGGATTATTGGGTACCGGAATTGGCGCTCAAAATTCTAATATCCAGAGACGCTCAAATCCGGCCCCAACATCGATTCAAAAAAACTGGTTCTTAAAAATGTCAAAATCCTCCTGCAATCTGTGGTGCTGATGCTTATATATCCTCTTGTGTGTGTTTCTTCTTCACTTTACTTCCCTCCCTCACTCCCATTGCCAGATGCCCGATTCCCATCTTTTTAGCTACTTTTTACCTCCTTAATTGATTCCATCTTGGATCATAGCAGCTTTTCGTTGCAACCGTGACTCTTTTCCTCCACAGATGTTTCTCGCGTGGGAGGAGCCTGAATTCCTCTTCGGTCATAAATTGGGGGTGTGTCAACGACTTCCTGTGTTCATTCTCCTGTGCCAAAAAACTGCTTCTTTCTTTGCGTCGAAGGGTGATTCGGGCGATTCCATTTATAGTTTTCTTCGTCAAATTGGGGGGAAGGAGGTGCCGGACTAAGCGATTTTTCGTAGATTGTTCATTGAAGTTTCATTAAGTCATGTATCCACCACAAGTGCGTATTGTATATTCAGATTACGTTCAGCATGGATCTTTCCATTTCACTGAAATAATATGCAGTGTCCGATCTTAGTCCTTAAAAAATAACGAAACTCCCTGTAAAACCTTTTCTGAACTCACATTTCAAAAAGCATTTTTATTAACCCATTAATGCCTAGCGTCCCTTTTTAGGGACGGTCCAAAAAAGGGTCTGAATTTCCCCAAAATGAACATTTCAACCAAATAATAGTGTTCAATGAGTACCTTGGTATTGTTTCAATTCGTAATTAACAGAGTGCAGCACATAACCATTGTTCTGTAGCAGTTTTAATAAGATCTTTATCAAAAATGACATCGTTCACAATCTCAAGGAAAAAAGCTAAGTTTTCAAAGTGATTCCCAGCTTTCCCGTTTATGTTAATTACTGATTTTATTTCTTCTTATAAAATGTCTATTTAAATATTATATCGTAGGCAGAAAAAAATTTTAGTAAAAAAAGTACACTGGCGGAAAAAAAAATCCCAGCACCAAGAAAGACTTGTGTTAGATAAACGAAATTTGGTAGGCGTGTTTATACAACTGAAAGATGACATTGATTAAAATTTCGTGTTCCGCGCATAAGTGTGGCGCAGCTGCCGTCACTCAGAACATGCAAATAAGGCTTGTTTTAAGGCGTGTTGTGAAGCTCGTATGTATTATTTTTCCGTGGAATTTGACGAATTGCGTTCATGTTAGCCAGGAATACCTTTAAGAAGACGAAGAAGCCATTATCAATAGCTCACCGAGTTTGAACGAGGTCGTACAATTTGGCTACGAAAAGGTGGATTTTCATTTCGCGATATTGCAGAAAGACTTGGGTGGGAATGTTTCCACCATGCATGATTATTGGAAGCTATGGGCAAGGGATGGTACTACCTCAAGAAGATCGAGTTCCGAGCTGCCACGTGGCACGACTGAGAAGGAAGATCGCCGAATCTTGCGTACGGCTGTGGCGCATCGTACTGCATCTGCGGCTGACATTCGAGCTGCAGTTGGTACCGTCGTGACCCAAGGAACGGTAAGAAACTGTTTACTTCAAGGACAGCTCCTAGCCAGGCAGCCTGTAGCCGGTATTCCATTGACTGCAAACCATTGCCTTTTCCGACGGCAGTGGTGCCACGACAGAGCTCACTGGAGGTCGGAGTGGAGATCTGTTGTAATTTTTGATGAAAACAGATTCTGAATTAGTGCCAGTGGTGGCTGTCTATTGGTCAGAAGGAGGCCAGGGGACCGCCTGCATCCAAGCGGTCTACGGCCTAGACACACGGGACTCACACCTGGAGTTATGGTCTCTGGAGCAATTTCCTACGGCAGCAGGGGCATTCTTGTGGTTATCCCAAACTCACTGACTGAAAATTTGTCATCAGTCTGTTAATTTAACCAGTAGTACAGCCCTTCATGAGTAGCATTCAAGGGGGCGTTTTCCAACCGGATAACGCTCGCCCTCACATCGCTGCTGTAATGCAATGTGCTCTACAGAGTGCTGACATGTTACCATGACCTGCAAATTCACCAGGTCTGTCTCCAATTGATAACGTATGGGATATCATGGGATGGCACCTCGAGCATCATCCACAGTCAGCAATGACGGTCCTAGTATTGACACAGCAAGTGCAACAAGCATGGAACTCCATACCACAAAGTGACATTCGGCACCTGTATGACATAATGAATGCACGCTTGCAGGCTTGCCTTCAAAATTCTGGAGGTTACACCCTCTATTAAATTAACATAATTTCACATTTGCACAGCATTTTCTTGAGCTTAAATTAGCCAGTGATCTTGTGCATTTAATCAATTAAACATGTTAACGAGACAATTGCATTACCCAAATTTCATTACTCTACGGCAATTTTTTCTTGGTGTTGGGATTTTTTTTTCCGCCAGTGTATGTACCCTCTGGGGTCTATCGAAACTTTTAAGGGACGATTTTTCTTTCCTTAATAAATGAATTATTTTTTACATAATATTTTTTTTATTATTTTTCCTGTCCTTTAAACACTGTTTGTAACCAGTACACAAAATACAGTGCGTTTCGAAATGATAGGTCCACCAGTAAAAACGAGAGTCATGCTGGTAAAAAAGGTTGAATTGTGTACAAAGTACTATTTTATAAACTACATTACTTCATTCAATGTAAAGAAGCTCATAAATAATTTACAAATAATAGGAATAATGAGAAAAACTAAAATTAGATGAAACAGCTGTTTCAAAAAGATAGGTCCACTGAACCAAGCATCAAATAAATGTTGAATTAATAAGAAATATTTCTGATTTTTTTTCTGAATAAGCTCATAAATCCTATTTGGCATGGTTTCTACAAGTTTTTGCAAACAATTTGTTCCAATGTTTGACCATTCGGAGGAAATAGCCCTTTTTAAGTCTGCAGTACTCTTGTACTGCCTTTCGCCTGCTTACACCGCTCTTGCGAGTATACCCCACATGTTTTCTACTAGATTCAGGTCGGGGCTGCAAAGTGGCTAATCGATAATATGTACAACATTATCCAGAAACCATTCAAAAGTGGACTTTGTAGTGTTCAGAGGAGCATTGTCCGGTTGGAACAAGAAGAATGAGCCCCCAATGGGTTCTGATTGTGGAATAAAATATTGTCCAAACAGCCTGTTATAGCCAGTAGCATTCAAACGATTGTCTATAAATGCTATATCAGTTTTTCCTATCCCTCTGAATCGGGCACACGCCATAAGGGAACCACCATCAGCTTGCCTCTTCGAGAATATCTGCCTATTGTTACGCAGAACGTGGTAGTAATAATGCCAACCATCTGGACCATCCAGGTTGAATTCCTTTTTATCACTGAATATCACACGATGCCTATCTTGTTTCCAGGACATCACTTCCTGCGCGAATTTCAATTTCTTTTCTTTGTGCTTTTTAGTCAGTTTCGGAGCCGCTTTTCTCTTCAAGTAAACTAAACTGCCAAACTTCTTTACCGCTCTGTGAACTGTAGATTTTCATATTGAAGGGTTTAGTTGTGAGGCCAAAGTGGATGTGCTTATTATTTCCAGTTTTTAGGTCCCTTACGATAGGGATTCCTTGTCGGGGCGTAACTTGTGATGGGCGGCCAGATGATTTTTTACTGCTATAAGCATTTCTAAATAGTAAAAAATTGTTTGCAACACTTTGCGATCTGTTTAAAAGCGTACCTATTTCTCTATTCGATTTTCCAGACTGTTTAAATGCATCAAATTTCCCCCTGCTCAACCAGCGACAGACTGCAATGACAACCCGTTTTGTTTGACTACAAAGTGCTGTTCAAATCTGTTTAAATACCTCCACAGTAGCAAGCATAATCCCGTAGTAATACTAAGCAACGATACTTATGCAAATTTTTGGAAATAAACGTGGTTGGGGCAAAACTTCTAAAGACGGACCTATCTTTTTGAAACGGTCTGAAAATGAAAATTTGCATAAAATAAGAGGAAATGATTTATAATTTAAGAAATTTTATCAAACATAGTTATAACAATTACAGATAGATAATCACTATCAAAAAAAGTGATTCTTATTCTCAATTAAGAGTCAAAATTTCGAAAAATAAGGGTGGACCTATCATTTCGAGACGCACTGTATCTTTGGAAAAATAAATGTCAGGCATTAATGGGTTAAAGTTTCCATTAGTTTTTTTTTTCTTTGCTTTTCTTTTTTGAAATAAGTTTAACTTATTTATTTATATTTATAATTTTCCACCAAAATTACTACTTATATCCAACAAATATTTTTGAACTATGTTTATGGTATGTTTTGAAGGGACTGCAACAGTGGTAAAGAAACATCGCTCTTAATTGTTTGTGCCCGGTACATCAGAACCAAAAAAAAAAAAAAAAAAATCACAGGGAAAAGCTGTTTCAAATCTATTAACACTGTCCTGAAATTTGGGTTTACTTGTTGTCCAGGAAATGACATTAATAACTTTATGTTGCTCCTATTTAGAAGCTATACATTGAATGCCTTGTTTTTAAAATGAAGCATGAAATGATATGCCTACTTTTTTACTACAACAGTTTGTAACTCAGCCGAATGATACAGAATTTACGTATGGTTATATAACATTATAAATGACTTTTGACTGCTTTAAATTATAAACAAATATGTGCGGTAGGAATGTATTTTCAGAATTAAATCGAAGCAGTTGCGTTTGGAATGTGTACATTCTCTTGTGTAGTTTTTTTTTTTTAATTTTAAACTAACGGTACCCGCACGGCTTTGCCCGTGGAATAAAATTAAAAGTTCATTTGTAAAATAATTGATATAGCAGAAAAAATGCTCTATTTTAGTTGTAATTCAACTATAATTCCTTCAAAGTGTGATATAAAAATCTGGTATGGACCCCACGCTACTTATTTTTACGTGTAAATTTCTTAGTAGATGCCTTAAGTGCTAAAATAGTGCTTGGAGTGAGCAAGATAACAGTTCAAACATTTATATTCCTAGTTTGCCACAAAACAATGCAAAAAAAAAATGTTTTACAGTGATTAATCCCCTAAATATTGCCGATTTTTACATCATTGAGTGGATTTTTCGCAAAATATCGTCAATAGCGCCAAATTGAACCCCCCCCCCCCAAAAAAAAAAATTAAATAAAATCCGCCAAATTGGCAACAAATACTTGGCGACCAAAGGTTTGGCGATATATCGCCTAGTGGTCGCGCCAATTCATCTGCATTGAAATTAACACTGATTTACTCCTAAATATCGCCGATTTTAACATCATTCAGTGGATTTTTCGCAAAATATCGCCAATAGCGCCAAATTCAGTCCAAATAAAAAAAGAAAACAATTTTCTTTGTCAACTTGGCGATCTGTCATCAAATTGGCGGCAAATACTTGGCGACCAAAAGCTTGGCGATATATCGCCAAGTGGTCGTGCCAGTTCATATCACTTTTGTCTGCATTGAAATGAACACTGATTTACCCCATAAAAGGGGTAAAACACCCCCTTGGAACATTCGAATGCAACCCCAAGGGGAGATGCACAAAAATAAGCCAAAAGAGAAAATAAGAACAATTTTGTTGCTCACAGAAACTAACAGAAATCTTACCAAAGTTTAAAAGAAGAAGAAAGTTTTATTTCCTTGCGTTAAAAACAAAACGATCGATGCAATAACGCAATTGATACGATATTTGGTTAATCTGTGCTTTAGGTACCCTTTTCTCGCTAAATGGGAGGTAGGCGTGCCAAGCGTGGCAACACTGACTATTTTGCGTAGTTTCTCTCAGAGCTTTCAATTCCACGAGACACGCAAAAACTGGCCAGTTGGTGACTTTTTGAAAACGCTCCAAGTAGGGTTCCAAAGCACATTTTCACCGGGAAAAAGACAGGGATGCCAGAGAATTGAAACAGAAAAATACTACGCCTCCTCTGAAAAATACTACAAATTACTATTGTTTCCAAACGTTGCCAAAATCAATATTGCTAAAATGCGAAATCTATGAAAATGAAAAAAAAAAAAAAAAATCCGCCAAATCTCTTAATTAAGTCATTAAAGTATATTAGAAACAGGGTTGCCAGAAAAATACTACGCTCCTTATTTGGGCCGAAAAAATACTACAGAAGTATCAAAAATACTACGTCTGGCAACGCTGGAAAAAAAACGAAACAGAAATAAGTATGAACACGTAACCATGGTAACAACATGGAAAGTTGATTTCCGTTGATAAAATAATTCATTTCATCTCTCTTTTCAAACAAATTTTATTCTCGAGCTCAACCATTTTAGAATCGTTTGGCTTGCTTTACTGAAGGCAAGCCTTGAATTCCGGGATTCTGAAAACAATTGTTACAGCTCTCCTGATGATCGTAGAAACTTCGAAAAAACTTCATTTTGTGCAGAAAATTCCAAGCTTTCGAATGACATAAAACTTGAAAATGTGTATGAAATATTTCTTCCATATTTTATCGAATATCCGCTAAGAATTCAAATAGAAAAAGAACGAAATGGAATTTTCGAAAAATCGCTTCGAGGTGCAAAACTACATGCTACAAACTAATTTTGTGCCAAGTGACATGAAAATCGACCGAACGGTTTTGGCACTACGCGCGTAACAGACAGAAGGAAAGAAGGACAGACAGACCCACCTTCAGCTTTATTATTAGTAGAGATGCTTGACATTTGTTGCCTTTGATAATCAACAGGTGAAATGTATTTCGACTAACCTTTCCACGATCACGTGTATCTTGGAGATTTCATTTAATAGCCTTACACCAGATTGCACTATAAGTGTCTAACTTCGGGTATTCTACTCCCTTCTCTATAACTACGTTAAATCGTCATTGGAAGTTTTCCTCGCATCATTAGCAGTCTGCAGATATGTTGCTTGTATGTGAGAAATACACGTGATGGTTTTTATTTACTTTGATTTTTGTTGGTTTCATGTCTGTGTTAAAAACTTTCATATCACCTGTAGTCTTTTGCACTCGAAACATAACTAATTGAGCCAAAATGTCGACAATTTTATAAATTTTATTTTTCTGTAAATTTTACTAATTCTTTCGTCGTTTTAATATTGTTTTGGTGTTTCAAAGCACAGTTTTCTGTGTTTTAAAATTGAATATTTTTTACTATATTACACTTATTAGCCGCTAGCAAATTACAAAGCAGTTTTAATACTTACTTCTTGAAAAAAGTATTTACAAAACTCCACGCACGGCGATTCATGTGAAACGTTAAAATTTGTTTTAATTATAATTGCAACCAATATTTGTTCCTTAAAAACAATCAAAATTTCAAAAACTTATCAAATACTTATGTTCAATTAAAAGAAAGTTATCTTTTGGTGTATAAAATTAATACATTTTTAAGCGCTCTAAACATAATTACGTTGCCCATGTCTCAGACGAACACAGGTAAATTAAACTAAACTTCTGTACACGAGTTACGCTTAACTGGGTCCATTCTAGCACATTTAGCTTTAGAATTACTTAAATAAAAGTCACCGAAATAAAACTTGCTGTGCATTTGCCCAGCGGTTGCTGCTGTCACATTCATCTCCATGAAAAGTGATAAAAATGTTTGCCAAAGGGCGGATCGCATCCTTTCATATTTATTCGGACGAATGCATTTCTTTTCAGGTGAGGCCTTGGGGTGATTTCGCTTCAAGAAATACTAAGAGAGATGGTGGAATTCTCACAGAACATAAATTTTGCTCTTATATTTATTAAGTAAAAGAGTGATGTCACTTTTCCAACTTATTCATTATAAATTGACTTGACTCTTTTCATGAGCTGTGAAGTTGAAAGTACTTTTATTCTTAGTGGCATGTCCTTTCGTTTTCCTCTGGCTAAACGTTTCTAAAGCTTTTCGCAGAAAATTGCCTGAAAATTTTCAATGAAAAATAATCGCAATTTCTTTCAAAAACTAAATCATTTCCTTACATCTCATTTTAAAGTTTTTCGGAAATATTTGATCATGTAATTCTTATGCTTTACTCTAAATTTCGACATTGAAATATATTTCAGAAGGACTCAAACACGCTTGGGAGTTATAATTGTTATTTAATGACAGACTCAGTTGGTTACTCAGAAAATATGGAAAACTTGACAATTAAAACAAAGTTGTGATACAAGAAGAAATTTAATAAATAATTGAAGAAATTCTTCATGACCTGAAAATGAGCATTTATATTAAAATAAAAATGACAAAGTGATTTATTCATTTGTCGGAAATCTGGAAAGTTTTTGGAATAATACACGTTCACCTTTTTTTTTGCTTTTGTTTTTGCTTTTCAGATAATAGATTTTTACTTTCCAGTTTTCAAGTCTAAATCCATTTTATATTCAAAGTTAAAACTCATTTCTTGAATAAAATTTGAGATAATGAATTTCGAAAATCGAAATGAATAAATCAAAATTGAATTATACATTTATCGAAATACTTCCTGCTTTGTTTGTTACATATTTTAAAGAAAAAAACTTGCCAATACATATTAATGTTTTTGTCGAAGCGACATTTTCTGTCAGTGGTATATACACTTCTCGACATTGAAAATTCAACACCAAGAAGGAGTGGTCAGAAATCCATGCAAATTTTACCGTAGACGCACGTCACTGAGTTATGCAAATGATATGAAATGCGCAGCTCTCCGACGCACGTGAAGTAAGATATAAGAGAATTAAGTTGAAAAGTGGGCCATGTTCATGTTGGTTTTTCTGCCAGACTAATTATCGGAGAAATTTGGTTTTTGTCTCGAAGGATACGTGTGATAGGAGGAAATGCCACGCCGTCTTCAACGAAGACACTTCCAGCATATAGACGACTTTATAAGGGTTATGGTGATCGGACTGAAAATTGGAGGTTGGTCCATACGTCAAATTGCAGCTGATACCCACATGGATGCAAGCACTGTGCATCGGCTGTGTCGGAGATGGTTGGAAAGAGGAAATGTAGCCACATTGAGGGGTGCAGGTGCAGCCAGAGTGACGTCAGACCGCTTGGATCGACGGATTCACTGACAAGCTGTGGCGGACCCGCAAGTCACTTGTACGTCGATTCTGCAGCACGTGCAAGGTACCCTGGATGTTCCTGTGTCGACCAGAACCATTTCCCGTCGACTGGTTGCACGTGGCCTGCAATCACGGTGCCCGCTAAGAAGACTGCCATTGACCTCACAGCACAGACTCCAACGTTTGGAATGGTGCCGGACCAGAGCGACGTGGATGGCAGAATGGCAAACCGTAGTGTTCTCAGATGAATCCCGCTTCTGTTTGTCCAGCGATAGTCATCGCATACGTGTGTGGCGTCGACGTGGAGAAAGATCGAATCCGGCAGTAACTGTGGAACGCCCCACAGCGCGACAACGTGGCATAATGGTTTGGGGCGCTATTGCATACAATTCCGTATCACCTCTAGTTCGTATTCGGGGCACTATGACGGCCCAACGATATGTAGATAATGTACTGCGGCCGGTGGCAATCCCCTACCTTCAGGGTCTGCCAAATGCAATTTTTCAACAGGATAACGCCCGGCCTCACAGTGCTCGAATCAGCCAACATGCTCTACGAGGTGTACAGATGCTTTCCTGGCCACCATACTCTCCTGACTTGTCACCAATCGAACATGTGTGGGACGTGATTGGACGCCGTTTGCAGAACCTGTCACTGCCTCGTTCAGAGGACGAACTGTGGCAAATGATTGAAAGGGAATGGAGTGCCATCCCTCAGGACACCATCCGCAGGCTTATTGACTCCATGCCTAGACGTGTTTCTTCGTGCATCGCTATCCGCGGTGGTCCTACTTCTTACTGAGCCGACGCCGTCCTTGCTCTAAATTTTGCTTATTTATTTTGAAATAAATATCACTTATTGTTCCATGCTGTCTCTGTCTTCTTACCAAATTTCATCAATTTCTGACCACTCCTTCTTGGTGTTGCATTTTCAATGTCAAGCAGTGTAAAATAAATTTTGTCAGCAAGTTTAACGACAAACCTATTCAAAATTGATTTTTAAAAAAATAAGACTATTTTTTTATTTATAACATTGTAGTTGAAACCTTTTCTGTTTGATCATAACGTATGTAGCAGAATGTTCTTCTATCAGTACTGGAAATAGGTTTCCGTAAAAGATAAATTACTTTAAAATGTTACCCGAAACTTTTTTGGTTTTTAACCAAAGTAAATTTTTTTCTAATTGTTTAGGACTGAGTCCAAGTGATTCTCCATTCTTCCAATCATTATATTTGCACTTAAATGTGTTTGTCCAGAAACCGTTATTATTAGTCCAGAGTTTAGTTCGATTATCTGACAACGGTTTGTTAGAGAAACCTTTTCGCGCTTAGTTAACGTTGACAATGAATACAAATTTTGTCACAACTCTGGTTTACTAAGTCTTTTTAATGTAACATAGAGGTTAGAGTCAAAAGTGACT
Source organism: Uloborus plumipes (assembly GCA_038373865.1). Taxonomy (NCBI): domain Eukaryota; kingdom Metazoa; phylum Arthropoda; class Arachnida; order Araneae; family Uloboridae; genus Uloborus; species Uloborus plumipes. Next base: position 57,597 of record JAXGGA010002880.1, read on the forward strand.
ACAGAAATAAGTTTCAAAACAACGACTGGCCTAAATCAATCTACGTAGATTCTACTTTTTAGCCCACTTTCCCGTTAAAAATAAAAGAGACGAAAAAAGCATTAAAAGTGGCTTAATGCATCTAAAAAATATCGCCAAGCCCAAAACAAAGTCAAAAAGAAACAAAAAAGTAAAATAAATATCGAAAAATAAAAAATTGGAAAGTAGGGTATTGAGATGGGGAATTTGTGTGTCTGTCGGTCTATCGGTCGGTCTGTCTGCCCCCCCCCCCCTAATAAATTTTGAATGAACATTCTGATTTGAACAAACTTTTTTTTGTTGGAAAGATCTCGGCGAGTGCAGCTCACTCCCATATTTGATTTTTCAATTTGAACAATTTTTGGTTCAACTTTGAGCCGTTCAAACAACCCCTCCCGTGATACTAACTTTTTAATGAACAGTCCGATTTGAACAAACTTTTTTTTGTTCGAAAGATCTTATCAAGGATACTTCATTCCCGTATTTACATTTTTGATTTGAACAATTTTTCGTTCAACATTGAACCGTTCAAACAAGCTGTCACCCCTAATACTTTTTGAGTGAACAGTCCGAGTTAAACAAACTTTCTTTCTGTTCGAAGGATCTCAGCGAGGATGCTTCATTACCATATTTAAATTTTCACTTTGAACATTTTTTCGTTCAACATTGAACCGTTCAAGCAACCTTTCCCCACCTAATAACTTTTAAGTTAACTGTCCGAATTGAATAAACTTTTTTTTCTTCCAAAGATCTGGGAGAGGCTCATTCCCATAATTCGCTTCTTGATTTGAACCATTTTTTGTTCAACGTTGAACCGTTCGGAAAAAAAAAATTAACATTAGTGCTCACGGGGAAATTTAAGTTGAATGTTGATCCTGAACTTAAAGGCGGATTTCCTTCAAACTAACTTAGTAAGAAAATGGTTTTGATAAATAATGTATGTAAAGTACTTTTCTGAATAATCTTCTGTGAGGACTCTGATTCCGACTCCGACTCCGCAAACATGGTGGAAATGCAGGCTCAGAAAAAAATTAATGACTGGGCAGACGATTTTTTGTTTGTTTATTTATTTGTTTTGTTTTATTTATTATTATCAGTATTTTTTTATTAATTTTTTGGCAGACGATTTTTTTTGCTAACAAAATTTTTTTAATTCACGAGAGTATTTCATTCTTTATTTATATTTAACAACTGGCAACGGATTAAAAATGAAATTCGAGACATTTTATTAACATACGATTTTTTTTCTTTGATGAAATGTGTTTTGATGTTCTTTGTACTTTTATTTTATTTATTTATTTATCTTCTTTTGAAAACGATTGAGGATTTTTCTACGGAAGAACTATAACAGTTACATTCTTTAAAATTTCGACAAAACTTTATTCACTTTTTACGTGTCTATTTCATCTGATGAGAGGGGTATATTTTGCTTTCAGAAATCTGCTTTAAGTACTATAAAGGTATGTTTGACGTAATTTTCAGTTTCAGATAATCAAGAGAATATTGATCAGATGCTGGAATGCGGATGTCGATGTACGGGAAAGTAGGCTCGTTTAGTTCTTAACAGGACTTCTTGTTTAAAAAGGAAAGGGGGAAGGTTAGCAATTCTTTTTAGATAACAATTTGATAATAATGACCTTTGCTATGCTTCAAAGTGAACAAAATGTCATCAAGTACAGATAAAAATAATTGGCTCCTTTAAAAAACAAACGCGTAAACAAACTAATTTTCTAAGAATAAAGGGATTGGATGCGGGGAGAACAAACTTTTAGACGCGAAGGGATAAAATAGCACAGTAATGTAAACTTTATCTCGGACGACAAACTCAAGGATACCGCGAAAGAAGTTTCATCACGGCCACAGAAATCCTGGGAACAAGCAACCCTTCGGATAGTTAATCAGCGGGATCGTTGTGTTCAATCGCATGGTGAATACTTTTAATAAAGTCTTCCTTTAGACACAAAGTATCTCTTGGTACCTTTTCATTTGAACAATACTAATAGTTCCGAGCCCTCTAGGTATATTCCACTCCTCCTTGAAGTTTGTTCCTCCAGCTTTGAATAGATTTCTTTGTGTAGATTTCTTTTATTTTAACACGCATCGTATTTGTTGCAAACTAAGAAAATTTAGTAATATTAAATAGCTTTTTATATTCATAAGCATATATAATCACTAACTTTTTTTCGCATCTTTTTCACGTTAATAGTTTTTTCCATCAAATAGTTTCTCCAATTCTTAAACTTAAAGAAATGTAATATAATTTTCTTTGTTTATTTTTTGTTACTGATAAAGTTTTAATCATCGATGTATTTAGAACATCTTTTATTTAGGTCAGAAATATACCGAATCTTGCCTAAAATATTCAACCAATGAAATGAAAAAAAAAATCAAAACGAAATTTCAGTTTCCTTTTATATTTTTACTTAAATTATTTCTTACCTCTTCCCGAATTTCTGAAGCAAAAATAACGTAACTGAATCCTCTATTCACTTTGCACCGACATTACTTTTAAGGTTGAATGCACATTACACTACCATCCATTATTAACCCCTACGCGTAACAATTTCCCTTTTATGTATCAACAACGATGAGGAGGGAGACTTTCATCTATCAAAAATTTCATGTATCAACATTCCAGAAAATGGGCTTTGCGAGTAAATACCTTAATAATGTAGCGTGAATTCGGAATTCTCATGAATACCTTTTCCGGAGATAATCACTCTTAACTTCTTCATTACAAAAATGCTTTTCCGCTTGTTTTTCGAAGATCATTTTTAATACATATTAGCTTCTCATAAAAACTTTAATTAAGAATTAAGTAGTAACTTTCCAAAATCTTGTCATTTTGTTCATTTGTTTATGAATTTATGCCGTTTCGGAAACTCATTGCATGATTGAAACAAAATGAAAATCAATAAATTTTAAGTTTGGATTTTTATAAATTTGACATGTGATTTGACATAAATTTGACATAAAAAGGACATAAAAAAACGGTTCGTCAGATACCTTCAAACTTCACTCTTATAAAAATCTAGCTTGAGCGAAGCCTTAAGTGACGCAATCGGCTACCAGGTTGGTGGTTCAAACTCATTCGGGAAAGTGAGAGGTTTTCTATTTGAAAAAAGGTAGTCGCGGAATTGATCGACAGAATATATGCTTTTATTGGACAACATAATCTTACAATGATGTTTTTGATAATGACGAATCGATAGCTGTATTAAAAGACACTTAATTCGATTTTTTCTTTCAATATACCTTCAACATAAAAGCATATGTTATTCAATTAAAGCATAGTTTCTGTTGGCTATTCTCGGAACTGTCTGTTTTTTTTCCTTTGCAAAATCTTGATTGTATGTTCAAAGTCTATTGCGCTTGTTTCTTTAAACTTTTAAAATACGTTTCAAACCATGCGGACATTTAAATATTTGACGTACTGTTTTGATGATCACAAGTGGATGCAGCTTTTCAGGTTCCCATACTTCATCATCAACCATAAAGATGGCCAAATCACTCAATTCTTATTCACATTCCGATGCGCCCGGATGGTATTGAACGAAAGGTCTCTCTGACCTACCATAAATGCTGTCATTCCGAAAATTTGGCCAAAATATGCAACATTGCTACTAAAAAAACTCTTTATACTGTTTCATTCCGCATCTTTCCATTAGATTTAATTTGATATGCGTGCAATGTGTGTGTGTGCTCATATTTTGTTGTTTGGTAGAATTCTGTGTTTCATTCAAATAAATGAGAATTTTCCCCTTCCAAAAATTGAATTTTAATTGCTGGTTTATATCAAACGCGAATGCCATTTTTTAAAAAATTATGGTTCTTATATTTAGCTTTTTTTAGCGATTATTTTAAGAGACTTTTTACACGACTAAAAAGCTAAACTCAGTTTCTTTCGATGCTAATTTTTTATTGAAGCTCAATTTAACCCATTAGTGCCTAGCATCCCTTTTTAGGGACGGTCCAAAAACTGTGTCTGAATTCTCCAAAAATGAACATTTCAACTAAATAATTCTGTTCAATTATTACTTTGGTATGCTTCAATTCTTTATTAATAGATTTCAGCACATAACCGTTGTAAATTGTGCTCTGTAGCCATTTAATTATGATCTTTATCGAGAATTACATCTTTCACAATCTCAAGAACAAAAAGCTAAGTTTTTAAAGTTATTAGCAAGTAAATCTATCTGTGTTGACTGAAAAATAGATAATAATTGTTCTTTTAAAACTTATTTTATTTTAAAAATCTAATTAAATTAAGTTAATTAATATATAAATTTAATTATACAATGTTCTTTAATGTTTTATCTTCTTTTTTTTCTGAAATTACGAAAAATACTCAAGTTAAATTTTGAAAGAAAGCTATTTCAAAATTGTAATTCTGTAAAACACTAATTATTTGTTGTATTTAGTTACTTTTCCATAATGCATTTAGGTGTTTATTATTGTTTAGTCTGTCTGTTGGGGAAGACTGCTGTTTCAGAATCTTAGCTAAGCTGTTTCAGAATCTTAGCATTTCACCTTGATGAAGAATTCAAGGATTGCATATGCATTTGTTGTTTAGGAAAGAGGGAGGGGGAGTGGTTGCAGATTTAATTTCAATATTCCCTGAGCATGCCAATTTTGATCTCTACCGTGACGATTTGTTTACCTCTCTTGCACTCCTTTTTGATTATTTGTCTCAGAAAGGTTTTGTGCAAGAATCGGATTGAAAAATGCTCATAAACTAAAGTTACGTTGTTCAAAAAGGAAAAGAGAGGAGTTTTGAACAAAGGTCGATGACAGGTAAAATAATATTACGTTGGTTCGGTGGAATGATAGCAATGTCGTAACTGTTGCATCAAATCTTCATGGAGTTTATTCTATATAGTAAACGCTAAGCGATTGTCCAATAGCGAAAAGAAAGTAATTGAAATTGATGAACCAAATATATATGGTTGCTCAGTACAATCGTTGCACAGGGAGAAAGATCCCATGCATCAAATATCGAGAATTACTGGTTTCGCTCTTCATTTTTATTTTAGAAGCTGCTTTGGCGGAATGCATTGAGCTCAAGAATTCCGGATTGAGTTAGGTATTATGGAGAAAGTCGTTATATTGCTTTAAATAAGACTCAGGTAAAATGTACCCATTCAAGTAAAAATGCTTATCGGAAATGCAGCAAATGCAATACGTAGGTTTGCACAACAAATGCTTTGCTGACTTATTCAACAACACCAATATTTCCTTGTTCTCTGAATCTACTTCCCAATTTATGTTAATTGCTGCTTTTATTTCTTCTTATAAATTGTCTTTTTCAATATTATATCGTAGGCAGAAAAAAACATTTGGTAAAAAGTATGTACCCTCTGGTGCCTAGCGTCCCTTTTTTAGGGACGATTTTCATTTCGTAAAAAAAAAATTTATTTTTACATGATAATTTTTTAACTATTGTTCCTGTCCATTAAACACTATTTCTAACCAGTATACAAAGTATCTTTGAAAAAAAATGTCAGGCATTAATGGGTTAACTTCGTCAACGATTTTCTCACGTAACTGATGTTAGTTTATACTTTGAAATGACTCCACTATACCTGTTCAGAAGAATTATGCTTACTGGAAAATGCTACATGTTCATAGCAAAAAAAAAAAAAAAAACACGTACTATTATATGATTTGCTTCTACCCATTACCCTTCTTTCGTTTGATGTCAGTATTTGAACAGAAGTTGTTAAAAATAGAATATATTAAAGTAAATGTATAGTTTTTTTTACATAGCCGTACTTAAACTTGATAGTACTCGCATTTTTATTTAACGCTGTCTCTAATTTTATCATTATACCTTTTTTTACGATTATAATTCAGCAGTTGACAGCGGTACCTCAAATGTCTCATAAGATGAATAATTCATATTGTTCAAGCAAATGGAAATTTTAGGTTTAAGTGTTAAAAGCTATTTGTAATTAAGCTCAAAATTTGGATAGAGCATTAAGTGCTCTATAAAAATTTTAAGTGTGAACGTAAGTTTTAGGAACGAAAAATGTCACCACATTTGATTTTTTTTAAATTTAAATGTTGTAATTCTCAGTTTAACTCTTTGATTACTTAAAGAACAATAATACAGCCTTTTTTTAAAATTAAAGTAACATTAATTGCACGAAAACTACGAAGCAATTCAAATGTGAAACAAAGCTGAAAGTAAAAATCCTTTACAACAGAATAATGTTACAAGCTTTGAAGGCTGAAAAACTCAAAAAGTTATGTTCATCGAATATTTTTTTAAAGTTTTTCTGCTTAACTCAATGCTATGCCAATCTACGGCCTACGGGTCACGGAAAACCAGATCAATGTTGCGGTTTTAATGCTGCGGATCAAAAACTTTGTTCTAGAATAGTAATTCTCAATCAGTGATTCGACGGACATACGTGGCATTTTTCATCTGAGTTTTGGTATTATTTTTTGCAATTTTCTATAATTTTTCTCAAATATTTGTGTACTCATGAATAACTATTGCAAAAATTATATATTTTTGTAATTATTTTAGCATTCAGTAAAGGTTCATTACTTTATTTTCAAAAACAAAGAAAGAGTGAAAAACTAATTAGAATAAATCTTTTGAACGATCCGCGACTCAATCTTCTTTTGGTTTGGAAAAAGATAAATTTCATCGACCTGCGAAATTTTTTCAAAGTATTTTGCCTGTGCGCGGGTCAAAAAAAAGAGAAACGCTGTTCTTGAACCATCCAAATCTGCCGATCATGTTTATTAGTTCTTTAGAACGATTGCTAAAAATTTAGAGCCAAATAGTGAGAAATGAGTTTCTAAAAAAAAAGAAAGGAAAGAAGCTTCACATTAATTAAATAAGCATATAGTAATGATAACAACAACGCTTGATGTGTAATTTTATTCTTTTTCCGTGTTTTTCCATGAGTTCAAGGAAAAATATTAATGTTAATTTTAATTTTGTATGCGCTCCTACCCGTGAGATTTATCATAATATAAGGTGCGGCTCTTGGGTGAAAAAGATTGGTCACCATTGCATTGAACCATTTATTACGTTGCGTTCCATTTACTAAATTAATTTCACAACAAAGAGTAAAAACCTGTATTTTTATTATCTTAAGTGCCGCGTATATCACAGAAGACTAATTATAAGACAAAAAATTAAAGGAAAAGAGAAACTGCTACCAGAGATTTAAAGCTCACAAAAAAAAAACCTAAAAGGAAAAGATCCGAGTTTCGAAAGAGCCTCCGATAATCTTTGCTTTAAGTCCTATCAGCGAATAAGCATCGAATTCCACTTTGCCAAAGTGTAATGAAAGTCCTCAGCTTCACCTACAGCTCCGAAAGTCGATTGGGATGATAGATGGCAATTCGGATATCTCCGACTTCATCACTGGAGTCGAAAATTCACATTTTGGCCGGATTCCAATCGCGAAGCAAGGATGTTGACAACTGAAATCACCTCGCTGTATAAAGCTGAGTCCGGCGCATCTTTCCTTATGAGCAGGATTAAGGATAACTTTCCGAAAAAGTCAAGGCACTTTAATTCGGGAATTTTTCCGGAAGTTTTAACTTAATTAATGTTGTACTTAGTCACTGGAATTTTTATCTTTTGAAATAGCGACTCATTGCCAAGCGTACGAAGTTTTAGGTGAAAAAGTTGGAAGGCTATAACCTCTTCAATACAACCTGAGTTCGACATAAATGGCCTCCTTTCTTCCTCATAAAATCCAAATCACTCAACTTCTGGGAGAATTTCGAACTGAACTTTAATACTTCGTTTTACAGTAGTGATGATAATGAAAAAACTGACCAGTTAAGTTTTTTTACTGCCAGTTAAGTTTTTTTATTTTTAAATCTTTTCAGATTTAGTTTCTATTTCACAATCGTATTGTCAGGAGTAATAATTTGAATCGCAAACTATTATTATACTACAGAGAAATTTACAAAATTTTGTCATATAAGAGGGGAAAAAAAACCTCAGACGATGAAAAAAAATCTTCGTTCTTGAATAAAAAACTGATTTTTTTCCATGTTTAGAGTAAACTTTTCAATTGCTTATTATAGGAATACTTTTTCAATACATAGAAGTCCCCTAAATTTAAGAAAGTAAAAGCAAACGTCTTTTTTTTTAACAGTAAATACATTGCAAATTCATTCCTCTAGACAAGGTGGCCGTCTCTGCTTTAAGTTCACAACGATAAGTAATTTTTATCGAGTATCAAACCAAAAGGAAGGTGTAACATTTCTAATGCTAGTCCTTACCTCAGCTAATTCTGTAAAAATATTCTTTCAGGGTTATGCTACTCATAATGAAAAGTAAAAAAAAAAATGTTATGCTAAAAAGATTATTTCTGTTTTGAATTCAGTTTAAAAGAAGTATAACTTTAATGCACATATATTTCGTATGAAAAATAAAAAATAAAAACGAAAATCAATATATTAGCATAAAAGAGCTCATTTTCATCCTAAAATCACTTTAGAAGCCTCATCATTGTTGTAATTCAAATAACCATTACCTGTATCGCTCCAATATCAGAGCAACGTCGGACATTTTCCATTAATCAAGCCCTTCTGCAGATACTCATCGCTGAAAATAACAGCCAATTATAAACAACGACACAAATAGGTGTCCCACTTATCAGCAGTGATCTGTCTGTAAATGACTACATCAAAAAACAATATTGAACAGGATATGTATGGCCCTAGACTATCAATAGGCTTTAATCTGCCCCCAAATGAATTATAATCTCAGGATGTCATTTTCCAGTACACTTTGCGATATTGCTGAATGTAGCTGTGGCGATCTTTTGTCTTTAAACGATAGTCTTTATAAATTTCATTATTTATCCTGCTTTTGGCGATCGATTCAATCGATACAGTTGATCTTTTTGCAATCATGGTAAAAGATGAAATCTTTGGTTGAGCAGGGAAATGAAAACAATTTGCGTATTTATTTATTTATTTTCTTACTTATTTTGTGTTATCAAACGGGGTTAAAAAGCAAAGGAGAATCCTATTTTTTCTTCTAATTTGGAATTGAAAAGTCTTCAAGAATATTTATGTATTTGGGCTTTTCATTTTTGCGTGACTTGGTTGAATTACGTAAGCAAATAGAAATTAAAGAAACTAATATAATTATTGTACATATATACACACAGTCAAACCACGATTTAACATCGGAATAGGGACTTTCTACAAAATTTGGTTAAAAACATTTTATGATTTGATTTTTGAGTCCCCTCTCCATAACCTTACCCAATCCATGCTATTCCATGCTATTTTAATTCCAAGTTGAGCTCCCCCACAGACCGAATTTTATTTTCTTGCCGCGCTGGTAGTTTTAATAGTGAAAAAACACAATTATTAGTTATTGAGATATGCCGATCATCTGTAATTATTTGGTGGTTGACTATGAACATTTATAAATTAACTGTAATAGTCAATTACTGGGAAAACCCTTTCCTCCAAAAAAAAAAGCTCTACATGTAATTTAACTTATTTAAAGCTAAAATGTTTGAAACCACTTTTATTTTGAGAACAAAAAGCTTTTAAATCACTATACATTCATTAACTGAAAGCTTTGATCAATTACTATTACTGTTAGCATTTTAGACAACTAGTATTTAATTACCTCCAGCTTTTACATTTTTTTTAATTGCACTGGAAGTCATTATGGATTTTCTGCATACAAGAATAAATAAATGTGTAGAGTTAAATTTAACCTTAAGCAATACAGCTCAACGTTTCATTACACCTCTCACTAAGTATTAAACGTAATGTGCTTGAAACTACCTGGATAGTTTCGTAAGTGTACTTTTCTACCCTCCAACTCAAAACTTCAGTTACCGCTACAAATTATGGCAGATGTAATGTTTTTTTTTCTTTCTTATTTTTTATGAGTCATTTGATGAATGTACAAAATTTTTAACCAAGCGAATCATAAATGAATGTTACGCTTGATTCTGAACCTCAGATGGCCTTGTTTACTGTACTTGTATACTGTACACCTTGCACAAATGAATTACAACCGTCTGATGCCAGACGTTTGCTGAATTAACACTGATATTTATCCAAAGAAAGCTTAATAAAGTTGTTCTTGTGTGTGTGTTTCCACAAATGGTGTCTTTCTTCCGTTAAAGTGCTAAAAAAGAAAGCAAAAACCGAGCTAAATTAAATTAAACCTGACTGTGTTCGTTAAGAACTGTCTCATTCGAAGTGCTTAGGTCTGTTTATGCACAGTTCAGTATTTCTAACCTTACCGAGTTAAATACAAAAGGCTTTTTTTTTAAACCAGAACCTTTGCTATATAAACCCACATGTGGTAATAATCACTGGGAAATGTTATTAGCATTGCTTGTTCATTGATTGATTAAAAAAAGAATTGATAACATAGTTTTTGGTTTAATACTGTTTTCAGTAACTTTCTATTTCGTCACTGATAGCTAAACTTAACTCCTAGTTTGAACTTAACTTCTTTTTTAAACTTTATCGCTGTCTTATAAACGACACTTAGTTTCGTCAGTACCTGCAAAAAGCGATAACAATTTAACATTTTTCTTCATACTCGTTATTGAAATTGTTAGTATGCAATTTGCATTAACTATAGCAATCTATTTAAAATTGGTACCATATTCTTATCTTTATCGATTGCTTTCTTGATGATTTTATAGTACATATTTCATTCGTTTTTCATTCAATTTGATGATAACAGATTTGCAAGTTCGGAAAAGTTTGCCAAGTTTTCTGTGGCGGATTTACCATGCCTCAACTAACATGATTGTGAGAGGCCCCTACATTCATAGAGGCCCCGAGAGGGATTAAAAAGCGTATGTGGTAAATGTTATATGTACTCGTAGCTCTGGGATGAACAAAAGGGCCTCCAAAAGTGTTTTCCGATGATCCCACAAACCTGTGAATCCGCTACTGCTTTAGGCTCAAAATGTATACAAAAAAAAAAAAAAGAAATCTTTGATCGTTCTTCTTGAAATGCGATAAGTTCAAATAGAAGATTTCGGAAACAATTAAACCTAAATGCTTTCATAATTTAATTAAGCCCTAATTCCTGATTTCTCTACTTCCTTTAATAGTTGCATCTTTTTCGTTTTAAGTGTGTTCACGGCAATCAATTTTAATATTACCATAAATAAAGAAAATTATTAAAGTTGTTTAATATTTTTTTTCGTAGGAGGGGGAGGCAGCGCAATTTACTGTGATTGTCAAATCACAAGGAAATGACAAAAAGTAGCGACATTTCCTTTTTGATTTCGTCAATTATATAAATTATGCTCTCTGGAACACTTAACAACTTTTTCGTGTTATTGAACAACCGTGAAATGTAAACAAACGAAATTTCTAAGATCAGGCAGTTTTTATAAGACTCTTTTGTGATAAACTGTTGCTACACTTTCTTCCGTTGATAACGATGCGCTTGTTGATAACTCTTTATCATATTTTAGGCTTCCTCGTGACGATAAAATTTTGATCTAGAGAATTTTTGTTATCCTACATAGAAAAACGGGAGGTGAGCCTTGCTGGGCCAAGTGATCTTTGGCGCCATTGCCTTACAAGCTGACGTATCTGTCGTTTTTATGCCATCCTTATTTGTTTGACAAAATTAGTTCTTAAGTAACTTTCGAGTTTCGCTAGCATTTTCATTAAATACAACTTGACCAAGAAAGAAATACGAAGAAATACTTTCCGACGTAAACTATACCACTGTAGCTGTTAAGTTTAAAAGATGTTTGAAAGATTAAGAGTAGCCATAAAAACATGTTTGTGATAATTCTTAAAATAAAAAGTGGCAATGCAAATATTAAAAACGCGCAAATATCTAAAACTTAACAGATCTCATCTCACATTGAAATAAAGTTGTTGTTCCAAAAATAAAAATCTTTGAAGTTAGTACTTGAGTCGTTGTTTCCTTTGCTTGAATATATTTTTGATGAACCAGGGGTTCAGAAGTATTTGAGAACAAGCAATGAACGACTTCCTTTTAAAAACTAGCAGGAAATTTCAGTGAAATTTTCGGTTGCTCTAACAGTAGCAATCCACCTGCGTTTTCTACCAATAAACTAGTGTTAATGAGATTTTATAGGAATATAAGAATTTTGGCGATAAGTTCACTTCTCCAGCAACGCCACGGTAAAACGTTCCGTAGCCGAACAATTGTCTGATTAAGCTGCAGTACTTCGCTCCTTCATCTTGAAATTGCTTCCTCGCGAAAGAGAATGGTTTAACATCTAAATTTATATCCGTTCGGGGAATATATTTTCCTCCACGTGTCCCGAGGAGATGCGCGGTAAATTAAGTTTTAGTTCATCAAGAACATACAAAACTAGCCCCTTCATCCAATCACGTATTCAACGGCTTGATTAAAATGCGGAACAGGTCATCATCGGATTGCATGCGTACGAACTTGCACTGGTGGAGAACAGAGTACTGGAATCAAATAATATTGCGGGCATTAAAGTGGCTCAGAATGATGAACTTTGCTAGTAATGGGGCGTAGAAACCAAAATGCATCTTATTGCGAAATTTTCCATTAATGAAGTCACTGCATCAGAAAACTATCTAAAATTTCTCTTGTACTACGGAGTGGATGATTTTAGTAGTTTTATTATACAAGATGATTCCTTTGTAAAGAAATATATTTATTGAAACTACCATTTTACAAGCATTCAAAGCGTACTTTTGATACTATAATTAATTTACCGGTTGTAAAAACGTTTTAGCGATCAGAAAAAAAAGATTCCAACTGAGAATAAAAAAATTTTCTTTTAAATTTAGAATGGGAACTGGAAATACATATTTTAAACTTATTGTGTTGGATTTAATCAATAGCCAACACTTTGCGTTTATGTTGGGAAGTGATCTAATCTTTTACTTTTCATGTCCCAGTTTTCAATCATAATTTTTCATCGCGGTTTGTCCTCCTCACAAAATAACAACCTCAATGATATTGAATTTTGAATATTTTGATGATAAACAACACTGTAACCTTAACTATACATCTTCACTTAAACTATAGATATTTGTTTTCAATTTAAAATAATAAATTTTCACTGCTTTTACTTAATGCTATTACAGTAAATATTTCTTTACCTAAATAACTAAACATACAACTCTTCGTAAAACCTTGATGCTGAAAAATGGGGATCATAAAACGGTTACGTTTTATTATTATAATCTTACGTTGAACAAAATTCGGTATGATTTTTAGTTAATCTTTACTATAGTTGGAGCAAACCTAACCTGGCAGCAGTGTGACGGCTACGTAGATCTTAATCACAGCATTACGACTATTCCTGGTTAGGTTTGCCCCAACTGTACTTGAATACCATTAATGAAGCATCGATATTTCACTCGGGAAAATGTATATTATTGCAAAAAAAAAAAAAAAAAATCACAACAAACAGATCAGATGAATATATAACACTGATAGGTATTCATAAAGAAATGATCAGAAGAGAAATACTTTGATGAAACCCCATTTTATTTATTTATTTACTTTTATTAAACAATGAATGAATTTATTTATTTAGTTGTCTATGTTTTATTTATTTATTTATTTATTTATTGATCAATCACGAATTACTTCTGAAGCTCACTTGACCATGTTTGAAGTTCCTTTGCTTTTTGAGATTATCATGACGACGAGAATAAGTCTAGCTCACTATTTTTAATACTTATTTAGATAGGCTCATTTTCGTCGCCATCATTACAAACCATCTGCGATCTACGTTTATCCATTTTTAGATTTTTTTGCAAAACTTAACTCAAACAGATTTTTGAACAAAAAAATTTTTTTTTCGGCCAGGGGCAAATGCCCTTCAGAAGGGACATGCTCATGGAAATTTGTTTATACAAAATGCTGTTTTAGTCTAAAGAGGATTATGTCAAGTTGAAAGGGCTGGGTATAAATACAGTTGATTCCGGGGACATGTAGAAGCGAAAAATCCAACGAGTATGGTTTTAAAGCAACTCGTGTTTGCGAAAACAAATAATTGAGTTTGCTTTAAACCGATTTTAGCTAAAAAGAACTAGACTAATTGGCTTAAGTGAAGAATAATGACAAATCAAACATAACTAAAATTAAAAAAATTCGAAAAAGTCTTTCAAATATTTCTTATTTTCGGTAGCGAAAACTATCCTCTGTTTAGAGAATCAGGCAACGAAAATCTTAACTTTAGAGTTCCTCAATTGATTGCGTCTTTTTATTCATATTCCACTCCTCCTTTTAACAGATCATCATGGAGCATTAGAAACCCGTGCAGCTCCAGAAGCATCCGCTGTTAAAACGAATAAACCAGTATTAAAATTTAACACGAATTTTTCAAACCCTGTTCTACTTCAGGAGCATTAATCACTTCATTCCAGATTAAATACAATGCCTAATATCGGCCTCCCGCTCCCAACTTAAAACAAATCGTGTTCCAAACATCCCGATTTAAAGTTCGGCGTTATTCGAACACCGGGACGATGTCTTGAGGCGCTTCTGGCAGTGGGAGGGTTCCCGTCCTTGTAAGCTTTATCCCAGTTCATCGATTTTCGATGGCGGGCCCAGTTGAAAGTGTAACACACCCATTCTATTTCTGTTTATAATCAAGCGTTTATTGTTGTACTTGAATAGCGAATAACCATGTGTGGGAAGATTGCGTCTGTACCAGGGAATTTTTTATGTCATTATCAGCTGTGAGAAAGTACATGTTTCATAATTCCCACAGATTCTTTATTTCTTTTTGATTTTCCTTATTTGATCAAAAATGGATTGTCCTTGTCTGGTTCGCGTTTTTTTTTTTTTTTTTTTGCTTCCGGATAAGTAAAAGACATAAGTAAAAAAATCGTAGCTCATTCATCTACTACAACACAATTGAAGGGGCAAGTGGATAAAGGTGATATGTGACAACTTTTGAAACATACTTTTAACCATGGGTGAAGGTGATAAGTTCATCAGTATCATGTCCCCTTAAGCACAGAAATGGTGGGTAACTAAGAGTATGACCCTGTTTTACTGAGAAAAATACATTAAAGAAAATAATGCAATTGCTTTTTGAAAGCCTTTTCTAGACACACATATAAAATTGTCACATATCACCTTTATCCACTTTTCCCTTCAATTTGAAAGAACATTTCACTTCACACACTCCCCTCCCCCCGTACCTTCCACAACTCATGGTTTAACCGGGATAGGACCCTGAAGAACCCTCTGTTCTTTTTGAATCAGATCAAGGATCGAGCAAACCTTTGGCCCAGCACCCCCAGAGGTATCGTTTCACTTGGAGGACTTTGTGACCACGACATTTTTAATATTCCCCAGCCACCGTTGATCAAGACGGTGGATCTTTGATCGGCTGGGATCGAACCCGGGTCCCTCCGGTCACGAGTCCGACGCCTTACCGATCGGGCCACCACGGCCCCAATTTGAAAGAACAAGAAAACTATGTTTGCGTTAGTAGAGGAATTTTTTGAAGCATTCTAGTTCATGCAGACACATCGTTGAAAAACCCTTATAAGTTGACATAGCTTGCAGGCAACAATGTACTTATTTTAGCATGCCCAATACATTTAAAAATAGGGGTATTCGTTATTTATTACTAAATAGCTCCGGGATCCTCATTAATGCACAACGCTGCACAAACTGTTGTGTAAACGAAATGTTTGCTTTAATGGGTATAATATGGCAGCCAAAGATAGGTATTCAAGAATATAAATGTAGAACAATTTTCAAGGCCGTGGTGGCCCGATCGGTAAGGCATCGGACTCGTGTCCGGAGGGACCCGGGTTCGATCCCACCGATCAAAGATCCACCGTCTTGATTAATGGTGGCTGGGAGGCGTTAAAAATGTCGTGGTCACAAAGTCCTCCAAGTGAAACGATACCTCTGGGGGTGCTGGGCCTAGGGTTTGCTCGACCCTAGGTTCTGGTTCAAAATTAAGAACAGAGCGCACTTCAGGGCCCTATCCTGGTTAAACCACGAAGCTGTAGTAGGTACGGGGGACCCTGGAGGTGTGAAATGTAGAACAATCTTCAGAGATAATGGGCTTGAAACTAAATAGTATTTTGCGAAATAGTAATCACTAAGAAATGCCTTTTAGACCCACAAACTGAAAGCTTTTCAAATATAATAGAAAAAAACAAGATTTGAGATCAGACTACACTTATTTTTAAAAAAAAAAGACTTTCACACTTGGTAATACAAAAATCTCTAGTATACGTAGAACTAAATGCAAGTAAAAAGTTTTTCAGATGTAGGATTTATTTGACTAATAGTATTACTGTCAATCAAAACATGTATAAATAGCAATGAACCGTAAAGCATACAGATGTTCGTATTTTGTTATTATTAATATTACTGGTTACAACAGTAACACATCCAGCTTCATAAAGCATTTTAAAAACATTAATTTTCAGTTTAAAAAATGCTTATAATCGTTTAAAACCTACGTGGTGTGAATATTTTAAACTCGAATACAAGGCATAAGTGCTGTAAAACTAAATGATATATCTTTTCAGTGAGATTTGATTATTTGTTCCAAAGAAAAAACTCTCTAAAAACATCTAACAAATTCAAAATAATATTTCTTCTTAAGACGAGGAAGAATTACATGCACTGAATTTCAACGCTGTTTGATCGAAATTTGCGATTAGAAACTTAAACTAAGCAACTATTTAATTTTCATTGCGTTCAAACTAAATTAAGTCAAACCCTAATGTTGCGCACAAGGAAGTATTAAAAATACCTTCTTTTAAAGTGATCAGAAAGCAACTGAATTAAGTTTTTCAAATATAGCAAAGAATGGCACATTAGGAAAAAAAGGTTTAAAAATAAACTTCAGTCTTCGAACGAAAATTGTGTTTTCGTATTTTACATAACATAAAAAGTTAAATTATATACGATGAAAATTCATTGTTTGAATTTTACCAAAGATAGCTCTTTTAGTTGACTTTTCGGTATTTATCAGCTCTGAAACTTGCAATGATATATGCCTTAATTTTAGCTTTCCTCAAAACCAAGTGACCTTCCTCTTTTTGTAAATGTCAAATAATCACTAAATTTGGACTAAAACAGGAATAGAATTTATTATATTTTTGACAAAATCAAATAAAAATCATCCAAAAAAATTTGTTTTGAAAAATGACTTGCATGTCCTACTTTCTATGGAATGACCCAAACTCCTCATCGTGTAAGCTGGTGATATTCAGATCATTTAAAAACAACAGGTTGTTAATAATGAAGGAAGCATTAAAAGTAAAAAAAAAGCTTTCCAAAATTATCTTCACACTTTAATAAAAATAATTGGATTAATAAAGAGAAGAACTAAAATATTGACCGAAAAGATCATCACCTTAAACAAACACATGGCTTGATTGGCCTTTCATTATTTACAAAGTTGATTGGCCTAGCAAATATGCACATTATTTTCTCTTTTAGATAACGCTTTTATAGTCCGGGAGCTAACTGTCAAAAATCAATGGAATACTGCAAATCGTGATAAGAAGATGCCACTTGGTGGGAATGTTGTTCAGGGCTATACATTGAAATTAAGACCCAGAGGCACTTTCAAAAACCGTTTTAATCCAAGATGGCGGCGTTTTTCAAAATGGCGGCCTATGCTACTGCTTTTGCAATTTAACTCGCACAAAAGAGGTTTTTATATCAAATTATATGTTTTTCAGGCCAAGGATTTCATTTAGTATGTTGAAAAAAAGCTAAATGTTCATTTTCATGTTTATTTTTTTATTTATTTTTAAGAATTATATTGTTTACGAGAAGACTACATGTAGTATCCAAAATCTTTTAGAAAGTTAGCCAAATTGCGACCGAAGAAAATAAACTGGGAAACCTGGTGCGGTGGTAACCTAATCATACTCAATCATTAGTCTCCTAAGAACTCCACACACATCTCCCAGCGGTGCTGCTATTGTTAGAAGCATTCCGAGAAGGCCCGTTTAGTCTGTGGAGTTAGCGACAAAAACAGCCGAAATATTTCACTTCCGGATACCAGTGTGAAATTTGGTACAGAGCTTATGTACATATATAAGAACAAAAAACCACCGGGAGACACTTAATCAGGGGTCATGAACTCCCGTGATGACGTCATCAAGATGGCCGCTTTTACAGGTAAATACGTTCGTTTAATTGCTTAAAACTCCATCATAGATGAAAATATTGCAAAACTCAAATGTATCATTTGAAAGCTCTTTGAAAGAGCTATTTGGAAAGATTTAATTTTTCTTTCTGAGGTCAAAGTCCCACGTTTAATGACGTCATCAAAATGGCCGCTTTTACAGGTAAATACATTTGTTTGACTCCCCCTAAAACTCCACCATAGATTTAAATACTTCAAAACTCAACTATATCATCTGAAAGCTCTTTAAAAGATCTATTTGGAAAGGTTTAATGTTTTTTTCTGAGGTCAAGGGCCCACCTATGATGACGTCATCAAATGGCCGCTCTTACATGTAAATACGTTCGTTTAACTGTTACAACTCGATCATAGATTGAAATATTGCAAAATTCAAATATATCATCTGAAAGCTCTTTAAAAGAGCTATTTAAAAAGATTTAATTTTTCTTTCTAAGGTCAAGGGCCCACCTGTGATGACGTCATCAAAATGGCCGTTTTTACAGGTAAATACGTTTGTTTAACTCCTCCTAAAACTCCATCATAGATTCAAATATTGCAAAACTCAAATATATCATCTGAAAGCTCTTTAAAAGAGCTATTTAGAAAGATTTAATTTTTCTTTCTAAGGTCAAGGGCCCACCTGTGATGACGTCATCAAAATAGTCGCTTTTACAGGTAAATACGTTTGTTAAACTCCCCCTAAAACTCCAACATAGATTTAAATATTTCAAAATTCAACTATATAATCTGAAAGCGCTTTAAAAGATCTATTTAGAAAGATTTATTTTTTCTTTCTGAGGTCAAGGTCCCACCTGTAATGACGTCATCAAAATGGCCGCTTTTACAAGTAAATATAATTGTTTAACTCCCCTTGAAACTCCATCATAAATTTAAATATTTCAAAACTCAGCTATATCATCTGAAAGCTCTTTAAAAGAGCTATTTAGAAAGATTTAATTTTTCTTTCTGAGGTCAAGGTCCCACCTGTAATGACGTCATCAAAATGGCCGCTTTTACAGGTAAATACAATTGTTTAACTCCCCTTGAAACTCCATCATAAATTTAAATATTTTAAAACTCAGCTATATCATCAGAAAGCTCTTTAAAAAAGCTATTTAGAAAGATTTATTTTTTCTTTCTGAGGTCTAGGGCCCACCTATGATGACGTCATCAAAATGGCCGCTTTTACAGGTAAATACGTTTGTTTAACTGCTTAAAACTCTATCATAGATTGAAGTATTGCAAAACTCAAATATATCATCTGAAAGCTCTTTAAAAGAGCTATTTAGAAAGATTTAATTTTTCTTTCTGAGGTCAAGGTCCCACCTGTAATGACGTCATCAAAATGGCCGCTTTTACAGGTAAATACAATTGTTTAACTCCCCTTGAAACTCCATCATAAATTTAAATATTTCAAAACTCAGCTATATCATCTGAAAGCTCTTTAAAAGAGCTATTTAGAAAGATTTAATTTTTCTTTCTAAAGTCAAAGGCCCACCTGTGATGATGTCATCGAAATGGCCGCTTTTACAGGTAAATACGTTTATTTAACTCCCCCTAAAACTCCACCATAGATTCAAATATTGCAAAACTCAAATATGTCATCTGAAAGCTCTTTAAAAGAGCTATTTAGAAAGATTTAATTTTTCTTTCTAAGGTCAAGGGCCCACCTGTGATGACGCATCAAAATGCCCGCTTTTGCAGGTAAATACGTTTGTTATATATTTTCAATTTAAAATTGTTATAGCTTTTCAACTATTTGTCTTAGAGAATAAAACCAAGCACTATAAAATAGCTCTTTTAAAGCGCTTTCGGGTGATATATTTAAGTTTAGCAATATTTAAATCTATGATGGAGTTTTCAAAAAAATAAATTAAATCTTTCTAAATAGATCTTTTAAAGCGCTTTCAGATGGTATAATTGAATTTTGAAATATTTAAATATATGATGGAGTTTTACGGGGAGTTAAACAAACGTATTTACCTGTAAAAGCGGCCATTTTGATGAGGTCATTACAGGCGGGCCTTGACCTCAGAAAGAAAAATTAAATCTTTTCAAATAGCTCTTTCAAAGAGCTTTCAAATGATACATTTGAGTTTTGCAATATTTCAATTTATGGTGGAGTTTTAAGCAATTAAACGAACGTATTTACCTGTAAAAGCAGCCATCTTGATTACGTCATCACGGGAGTTCATGACCCCTGATCACGTGTCTCCCGGCGGTTTCTCATTCTTATATATGTACATAAGCTCTGTACCAAATTTCACACTTCTATCCGGAAGTGAAATATTTCGCCTGTTTTTGTCGCTCCATAGACTAAACAGGCCTTCTCGGAATGCTTCTAACAATAGCAGCACCGCTGGGAGATGTGTGTGGAGTTCTTAGGAGACTAATTTGAGTATGGTTAGGTTACCACCGCACTAGGTTTCCCAGTTTATTTTCTTCGGTCGCAATTTGGCTAACTTTCTAAAAGATTTTGGATACTACATGTAGTCTTCTCGTAAACAATATAATTCTTAAAAATAAATAAAAAAAAAACATCAAAATGAACATTTAGCTTTTTTTCAACATACTAAATGAAATCCTTGGCCTGAAAAACATATAATTTGATATAAAAACCTCTTTTGTGTGAGTTAAATTGCAAAAGCAGTAGCATAGGCCGCCATTTTGAAAAACGCCGCCATCTTGGATTAAAACGGTTTTTGAAAGTGCCTCTGGGTCTTAATTTCAATGTATAGCCCTGAACAACATTCCCACCAAGTGGCATCTTCTTATCATGATTTGCAGTTTTCCAACAGTTAGCTCCCGGGCTATTAAGCAAACTGAGAAAGTTTTATTCCTTTAGATTTTTCTTTCTGAAATGTCTGTGCAGCAAAAATGTATTAATAATATTTGACTGCTCACGTCAGTTTTAAGGTTCTTATTTTGAGTTTAAAACCATTGTATCTTCAGGTCGCTTCTTTTTGTACTCAAACATTTTCATTGTTGATTACTTTTTTATGGTTTACACTTTTCTAAAACAATTATTTGGTTTCAATTTTCTAATGAAATATGTCTTTCCGTTTTCATGCAACTGGCCGAAATGAGAAAATATCATTTTCTTGGTTTAGAAATAGCGAACAAAATATTTTGGAGAAGTCAGAACATCAATCTTAACAGATTAAAAACTATAATTATTGATTTGACGAAGGGAAGAAAATGTTTTACTCATAAGATAACTTAATGAAATTTTCTATAAGAATCAGGACCTTATATTCAAATTTTTTTTATTAAAAACAATAAATGCCAGCAAAAATAGACATTTTGTTTCCGATAGAATCTAAAATTTATTCAGTTCTAAAACGTGAAAATGTTATTTATCTATTTACTTATTTCTGATTGTTATCAAATACTTTTAGTTTTATTTGTTATTATTATTATTACTTTTTTTTGCTTTGTTTCCTTCTTTTAGATGCTTAAATTAATGCTATGATTTTATGTCCCTAAATGACTACGTTAATAGATTGAAAGATCGTAAAATCAAATTTGACAAAAGTTGCTGATTAAAATGAGCAACATGCCTCAAAACTTTCAATTAAAAACATCAATTACTTATAAAAGATTTTTGAATAACCCTCTCTTGAGCAAGATACAGCTCTTGAAGTTCTCCTCTTCCTTGTTCCAAAATTAAACCCACCTGTGCAGCATCCTTTAATCCTTGCACCCCAGCTGATAGCTCCGAACCCTTTCCTCTCTTAAAATTCAATAAACTCCTTATTTCCGTGTATCTTTCCCCGCTGCCACCCCCATCCGAAACTATTACGCCCGTCCCATTCACGCTCGGCGATTGGGCACGGGTCCGACGCAAAGGGGGGAGAAGGGCTTAAGAGCAGACGAAATATTTCCAATACTACCCAGCCTGCATTGCGGCTCAGCCCCATCGTGACGTTGGGAGAGGGGCGACCAGGAGTGAGGGGCTCAATCTTGCGTGTAGACCATACCCAAAAAGAACGATGGCTTTTTACTTTGGTGGGGATGGTTTTAGTTTTTTTTTCTTTTGCTCCTCCTCTTCTTTGCATGTCTTGTTGCAGCATCACTGATAAATTTTCCCCATCAAATTGCTCCTTCAAAAACCCGTGCGATAACTAAGAATAAGAAAAAAAGCTTGATCAAGAGATAAAATTAAAAGTGTATACGTTTTAAGTGGTTTTTTTTTTCAATTTTTATTTTAATGTTTAAGTCTTATAATTTATTGTTTGCATTTTCTTTAATTTCATGAAAGTGTTGAAACTATGTTTACATTTTAACCAAGAGTTATCGTTAGTTGTCATCGAGCTGAAAGTGTTGATTAAATTAATACTGAGAAAACCTTATGAGTAATGGAAAAACTTGGTTAAAGTTTAACTATTCATTACAGCTTTGTAATTTTATGAAACAAGTTCACAATATTTAAACGCGCAATCGCTGCCATAAAATAGCGACATATAACTGAAAATGAAACGCTTTTCCGTTCCTAATTAAATGAGGAAATTATATTCCTATTTCTTTCATGCATTTTTTCCATTTTTTTTCCTTTAATCCTTATTATGATTTTCAGATATATTTTCTCAAAATTTGATAACCAGAGTAGCTCAATTTCGGAATCTCACCTTGAGGCCAGTCCTTGATATTTTTTAAAATTAATAAACTAGTTTCATCAAAAAAAAAAAAAAAAAGGCAAGCTATCGTTTGCCTACGTATTTTCTCTTTTCGAAACTTAAATTTTTGATATTTGCTGTTTTAAATAGCTTGAAATTATCTATTGTCATCTGCATTCGAGGGAAAAATAACTTCAAGCTCTTTTGTTTTGCGAACGCTCCTTCAATTATTAGCGCATGAAATGATAAGAGTGGTATTTTCTAATAGAAGGTAGTAAAAAATTATATTCCTTGATATCATAAAAGTCTGAAATTTTAATTGCTGATATTATTTACTGGATTCCTATCTCATTTCTGAAAAACTGCTCTTATTCACCCGTCTCATCTTACTAATATTTTAAACTCTTAGATATCTACCTACTCAATATATCCTATAGAGTAATGATAATTTAATGAGAATAATCAAATGTCAATTTTGCACCGCTAAATAGTTTATTTCTTTTCAAAGATGAAATATATGCATAAAAGTATATTCATTGCTGAAAATAGTATTTAACAGATTTGTTGTAATGTCAATCTGTATTTGTTTCTCTTTTTTGTCATTAAAGCCACGTTTTATTCCATTCTTTCACCGATTAATTTTATTTCAAAAACATTCTGAACTCTAACTTTTTGTCATTCGAAATGCTTTCCTGTAGTGCCAGAGATATCAGAAAACATCACCGAAGAAAAACCCAATTAACAAGTTAAGATGCATTTCATCACCAATACCGAATGAGAAAAATCTAACTTCCATGCCATTTCAAAAGTCTCTAGTGGGATATTTAGAACGGAGAGTTAATTACATCTATCGCCTTACGAGGGAAACTCGAAATTAACTCGCACTCAATTTTTAGTCATACACTATTTTTTCGAAAAAAAAAAAAAAAGACTTATGTAATCAAATTATATTTATACATCTAAAATAAGTGCCTGCTTTTCGCAAGACAATTTTTATCAATACACTTAAACTAAGTTTTATTTTGGATAAGTATCTTTTGAGAGAATTTTTAAAAATGTTGTTTTATGTAAATCCTACATTGGTTATTACTTCATTAAAATAAGTGCCGCTTTAAAGATAACAATCGATCATAATGATCGCTCTTTTATTTCTCAATTAACTAAGTTTTGATGAGGCTCAGTTATGTTTTAGTTGAAATTTGATAGCAGCTATTAAAATTGTGTAGTTTGGAATATGCTCTTTCAGGAGTTCAAACTCCTAACGTTTGCTTATTTAGCAAGTTTTAAAATGGAGTTATATTTTAAGGAAAAGAAAAAATTTTCAGATAATTGATTTTATTAGTTGTATAAGAATTCTTTTTGTGTTTATATTCTGATTGTTTGTTATGCAAGGGTCTCAAGAGGTTTTTCTTTTTCAATACACTGCAAAAAATAAAGTATTGTTTTTACAGTATAATACTGGCAGCAGAGGTTCCAGTTTAAAACTGTAAACTGCACAGAACTAAACTGTAAAACTAACCAATTTTACACTTCCTTACTGTAAAGCAGCAATTATACAGTTTATTACCACAAAATTAGCTGTATTACACTGTAAAAATAACAGTATCATACTAGGCAACAGAGGTTCTAGTTTAAAACTGTAAACTGCATAGTAATAAACTGCAATAATTAGCTGTTTTACAGTTTATTACTATAAAGCAGCAATATTACAGTTTATCAGTGTAAAATTAGCAATTTTTACAGTTTGTTACTATAAAAGTAGCTGTATTATATTGCAAAAGCAACAATTTTTTTACAGTGTACAAAACACAAATACAGGGTCACGTATACCACCATATCAATTTATCATACTTAGAGAGGACAGCGTTAATTGTATTGTGCGCTCCAAACTGGAGTACTATAGTCTTATTTGGGATCCTTACTACAATAACAAAATTAAAATTACTGAGCAAATTCAATCCAAATTTATTTTTTATGTGTGTTACAGAACCCATAACCATAATTTTTTGACGCATTCATACTCTAATTTATGCAATATTTATCATGTTCCAAGCCTTAAGTCACGCCGTGAACTTTTGTGTCTTTTTATATAAAGCACTTGACAATTAATTGACTGCTCGGATATTAATTCCATCTGTATTTAAAAATATTTTTACAAAGTTTAATTATGTTGATAATTTTTGTCTTTAAATTTAACAAATTTCCGAACTTTCATTGTCGCGTTTTGGATATTTTTAAGATGTGTTTTAATAATTTTAAGTATATATTTTTTAATATTTTAATGTGTAATTTGTTTTAATTCGTTTGTTGTCTTAAAATTTTACAAAATTTTAATTCCTTGTGTTTCAGATATTTTTAACATGCCTTTTAATTGTTTTAAGTCTATATGTTTCAATATTTTGAATGTATAAATTGTTTTAATTGTTCTTGTTACACTTGCCACTGTAATTGGATTCGTCTGTTGTGCGCAATACTTTGAAATAAAAAATAAATAAAATAAATATGGTGGTGGAGGTGGTCTTGATAGTTGTATACATGACATTTGCTATAGTCGCAATGGCGTGCCGTGGTAAGCCCCGTCGTATGTTGAGAATTAAGTATATCTGAAATGGTGGTTCGTTGCGTACAACTCAAAGAGCATCTCTCCTTCTGCTCTCATTTAGCCGCAAAGATTCCGTTCCGCAGAGATAGTTTATGCAGGTTGTGCAGATTCTTTTGCAGGAGTTTTCTTTCATTCTATCAGGTAACAGTTAGGACTGATTGCATGTTAAAGTGCTAAATTCTTTGATTGGACGCTGTCACATGAGGCTCATCTTTCAACGTTGTTAATGGTCTGATGTCTGTCTTGTGTTTTTGTGTTTAATATAGTATCTTTGAGAGTGATTCCCAACCTTTTGAGCTACACTGTAAAAAATGAATGTTGTTTTCACAGTATAATACAGTTAATTTTATAGTAATAAACCCTAAAAGTTTCTAATTTGACAGTAATAAACTGTAAAATTGCCAATTTTAGTTCATTACCGTGCATTTTACAGTTTTAAACTGGAACCTCTGCTGCCAATATTATACTAGATGTTTTTACAGTACAATATTGCTAAATTTTACGGCAATAAACTGTAAAATTTCTAACTTTGCATTAATAAACTGTAAAATTTCTAGTTTTAGTTTATTACTGTGCATTTTACAGTTTAAAATTGGGACCTCGGCTTCCAGTGTTATACTGTAAAAACAACAGTCCTTTTTTTTTCAGTGTAGAAGGGGTTTCAGAAGTTGATTGACAGCAATCGTCAACCCCGCCTTACTTTTTTCTTCAATGAAAAGATTACAAGTCGACTCTAGTGATCATCCATAATATTGGAATCACGAAGCAGTTTCATTCAATCATTCTTAAACTAAAAAATAAGTAAAAGTATCCAGTTTACGCTTTTTTTTTAATTCCAAAAGGAACTGATAGGTATTTTAAGAGGAACACGTAACTAATATCATTGTCGTACTTTTCAAAGGGGGAAGTACATTTTTTAATAATAATTTTATTATTTAAATTGGAGTCTAGGAGAATTTAAAAAGTTTGCGCTGAAAACAGAAAAAAAATAAAAAATAATAATAAATGAATAAATAGAACTTCACAACCTTGGAGTTGAATGATAAAATACTCCTCTGAGGTTCAACCGAGATGTGAAGAAGACACTCCTAAATTGTTTTACTTATTTTTTAATTTGCGATTCCTTTCCTAAGCGCACGACAATCGTACGCGTTTCGTACGCTTTTTTAATTTTGATACTCGCCGGTTTTTTATAATTATTATTTTGCCCTTTGATTAGTCATCGCCCCCTATCGCTCCTCGTGAATTTTTTGCCTCTTGAGGTACGAAATAGCTCCTTTGGACTCACCCCCCCCCCCCCCCAGGTTGGAAACCATTGATTTTTGGCCCTAAAAATAGTATTTCAATCTGAAACAGACTATGGGAATTAAGTTGTAACCGAAAGCGAAGCACTCGCCGGATAGTAATCTCAAATAATATAAATTCTCCGGAAAATAAAAATAATAAACGCTCTAGAAGTCCAAATTTAGGGTTTTTTTTTGCTAGTACTGATAGAGAAAGAGATTGGAAATACGGGAGGTATTTTTATTTATTTATTTAAGTTTTAAATTTTTCATAAAAGACATTAAAAAAGAAAGATGGAGGAGAAGTTTCCCCTACCAAAATGCAGCATTCCAAGCAAACAATACATGAATTAATGTTTAGCAGTATAGAAATATATTGTGTGAAGCATCGTCGGACAATATTGAGAGTAATTTTTTGGAAGAAAAGTAAAAAGGAAAAAAAAGCTAGAGCTTTTTGATTTTTACTTTTTTATTTGTCGTCTAACAAGTTTTGCTTACGTTATTTTACAAAGTTTCACAGACGATGAATAAAAAAATGTTGCACACAATAAAATACTTCTATTTAAACTTCTTCTTTCTTTGATAAAATTACTGCCAACTATCAGGTAATATTTTTCATAATATAGTACTAAGCTACAACATATTAATTCATACTATTTGTTAAGAATGAAGCTTAAATAATTTTATTTCTTCGGAGAGTTTTCACTTCACTCTTTTAGGATCAGTATTTGGGACGTTCGCTTAACACTATTTGCATTGATAGCGTTCGCTTTACGCGGTTTAAAATTATTTGCCTTTTCAAATTCCTTTCGAATTCACGATCGAATTCCAATTCAGACTTCAAAATAGCCGTCGCGTTTTCATTTAGGTATAACTTGGCATTGCCCTTTCCTTTCACTCCCATTGCCATTTCCAGCCAACTTGAGTGTACTCTTCATAAAATTTAACTTTTTGTGTGTTTCTAATTTCAGTCTTTTCAAATTCTAAATGAGTTCCATTTGACATTCAACGTCTATTCAGCCAGATGCAAGTTAAAGACAATATCTACCGATGTGAGTTTTAGAGAAATTTGAAGAAACGCGTTTTTGATCTACCACAGACATCAACAAAATGATTATATTGGAAGGCAAAGAAATGCTTTGTTTTTATCTGAAACTAAATGAATATGTTTTTACAGAAAGCTGAAGCAAGATATATGGCAAAAATGCAAAGAAATAAAAAGAAAAACAATTCCTAAATATTGCCATATACTTTACCAGGACAGTGTTGTAGAAGAAAACATGTGTTAAAATGACTCTGTTCGCTTTTTTCCTTTTAAATACAGTCGTCCCCGCTTAATCTGGCAGCGGATAAACGAATACCCCGCTTATACGAATAAATCTTCTCCGAACCGATGCCATAGACACAATGTTAAAAATCCCAGCTTAAACAAATACCCCGCTTAATCGAATAATATTTCTTGGAACCGACAGCATTCGTTTAAGCGGGGCCGACAGTATAATTCCATTGTTTCAGAAAATAATGAAATAATAAAATAATATGCTGATAACAGAGGTGACCAAGAAATCTTGACTTCTAATCGGACTTAGTTTAAATTTTTATGGCGGTCTGAGGTTTTTGTGATGAACCTAGATAGAAAGAAAATAGGGATCTCAAAGCGAAAATATGTAGTTCCATGGAATTATGAGGTTCCTGGGATGTTTTCCACTTCTTAAAACATCATTTGTACAGTTTGCAAAATAGAATATATAAAATATTATTTGTGGGTTGTCACATTTTCAATATTTCAATAAAAACTTGAAAGTAATTTTGTGTGATCATTCCCAGTGAGTCAGAAAACTGTTACGAAAAATGAATGCTGCATCAGAGCAATAAACGGCTCTTCAGAAAAATGCGCTACCATTTCCAAACAAGCAATAAGTAAAAAAGAGAGAGCGCATAAGAGTGTATCGTAAATAAATAAAAGAAATTACTCGAGCACGAACTGTAAAGCAATTTAATTATTCAACTAACGGCTTCCCGAAAAGACTTTTGTACTACCGAAATCAGCAATTTATTTTAATTTCGTAACGAACCTGTTCGATTCTATTGTAGGTAGGGTAAGTGGTAGAAATAACAAGTACACAGATTTAAGAAGTTTTCTTTTGTTTTGGCTGGTAGAACGAAAAGGAAGAACGTTAGATGTAACGCCTTAGTGCAAAGAAATTACAATTTTCGTAGAAGTTGGCTCTTTAATAGGCTGTTTTCCATCATATTAATGCATGCAGTTAAAAATAAAAGCAACTTCCCGAGTCTATTAAATAAAAATTAGTCCATGAGCAATTCCGACACTTAGATTAACATAATATTTGGCAAAACACACCAAATTTAAAAGCAGACAATTAATTACTGGACTAACGCCTTCCCAAGAGGACTGTTTTGCCTTCGAAAATCAGCAATTCATTTTCACTCAACAATGAATCTCTTTGGTCCTGATGTAGACAATTCCATTTTCAGCCGGGGTGGGCATGAAGAGGAGAACAATCGAATCTCGCGGGATCCCGTAATGAAGAGGCTAATGGATTTAGCCAATGGAATGGAATAATTTGCAGTCTGGTGCGCAGACGTCGAAAACCAGCTAAAGATGTCACTAGGCAAATAGGAGTGATAATGACCGAATTAATACGGAACGGCTTTAAAGAACAGGGAAGAACGTTTATGAGAGCTGTTCCATAAAGAAGGGAAAAATCTTTAAAATGATGTTTTTTTATTATTATTATCATCTTGAAAAAGGCTATATGCCATGTCAATTTTAGCTTTTCACATGAAGAGTATCAACAAGCAAATAGATATAGGTATAGATAGATATAGGTCGTAACTTTTCAACTTATCTGTTATAACGCTGATCTATTAGTTATTCAAGAAAATAAGAATTCATTATAAGTTGCAATTATAATTCTAAAATAAAATAGTGGGCTAAGGTTATTCTGGACTATAAAACAAGAAGTATGTTTTGATACCATTATCTGGTTTCGTTATTTATTTAACTTTCTTTCGCACTGGCACATTGAAATTCTGATAAATAATGTTACCTTAAGAATTTGAAAATTAATAGTTTTCCACTGTATTGTTACATAATTTCAATATTTTTATTTTACACTTGGCATTTGAATGAAAGAATTAAAAAAATAATAATTCTGCAGCCTAAACTGTTCTCCGTAGCTCAACTTCGGATTCTAAATGTTTTGAATTCTTTTAATACAGAGATTAGAGTAAAAAATGAACCCACATTCATATAACAGTATCATATAACAGTCATCAAAAAACTTTCTCTATTATAACTCATTTGAGTACTTTGATTTTTTTTTTCATATAAAAGAGAAGATTTTGCTTTTCAGAGTCAGTTGCTAAAAAAAACTCTCTCTCTCTCTCTCTGCTGGTTTTTCGTTCTTACTACCCTGTTAAACATTCAGGATACTTTTATGATAAATATTACTTTAAAATGTAGCATTTGCAGTACGGAATTTTACAGTATAAATTGTACGGAGAAAAAAAAATAGTGATTGGAGCGTCGATTGATATACTGCGGGAATTTCTGTGTGCTTCATACAACACCCTATTATCGCACCCGTCATGTATCTTATTTGGTATGGTAGATAGCAAAGCAGTGTGTGAAAATTGGATCCCGTGCTCAATTCCTGTTGCTCACATCTTTCGCTTTTTACCTCTCCGTTCACACCTACCGTACAAGTTTACAGTCAGAAAATATTTTACGGTAAAAGTTACTGGCAACATAGATGCCAGTTACTTTTACTGTGAAATGTCCGGAAAATTTTTAAGTTTACAAGTTCTTACTTGTATTAATTTACCAACGAACGAGCAGTTTTGTCAGAATTTTCACTTTCAACTTTAACACTTTAACTTCTCATACTTGGGTAAACCTTGCATTGAATCGTCTTTTTCGAAAAAACTAGGAAACAGGAAACGCATATATTTAGCAACGGAAAATTTTAGTGCAGCCACAAAGAAGTAAAACTATTGACTTTTAAACTTTTCATTGCCATTTCAAAAAAAAAAAAAATAAAATGGAAAATAAATTCCACTAATGTTAACGCGTGTTTTAAGCACATATGTAAGGAACATCAGTTGAGTTTAAAATTACGTATCTTCAAGTGATTTTTTAAGCTTAAAAAATGTTTATTGTACTTTTTGACATAATTTTGAATACATGCATTATCTTTATAACAAAATCTGGTATTGTTTACATTTTAAGCGTGTAAGTGAATGTTCCCTTCTTTCGCGAATAAATGTTCAGAATTTTTTTTCTGGTATGAATATCTATCCTACAAAATTAATTGCAGAAGCACGGGACTAAAAAGACTGTAAACTGTCAATAAACATTGCTGCAGAATAAGTTATTTTCCTGCCACAAATATATCAGTAGATCTTGAGTCATGTTAACACTTTCAGGTCTGAGCCATTTTAACCGAGTATCTCTCTCCAGACTGGAGGGTTTTGTAATTTTAATGATTTTTCAAAAAATACTTGGAAAAAGTTAATGTTGGTAATTTTATTAAATACTTCAAGATGTTTTATTTCATGACTAGCGGTGCCCGCACGGCTTTGCCCCTGTTATAAAATTAAAAGGCTAATTAAATAATTGATGTAGCAGAAAGAATACTCTATTTCAGTTATAATTCAACTATAATTCCTTAAAAGTATAATGTAAAAATAGGCCAAAAGAGAAAATAAGAACAATTTTGTTGCTTACAGAAATCAACAGAAATCTTGCCAAAGTTTAAAAGAAGTAGGAAGTTTTCTTTTATAGCTTTAAAACCAGTAGCATTTAAAAACAGTATAATATACTGTCCGAAATGAAGTACTTTAGAAAGGAGCGTTGTACTATCGCAATTTATACGATGTTTTCATTTTACCGAGTTTCAATTCCTTAAAAACTGAGAAAAAAAAACAAACGATTATTTTTCAGCGGTTAAAAAACTCATTTTAATAAGGCTAGGAGTTTGGATTGCTACAAAAACAAATACATTTTGAAAATTACTAAGGGAAAAAGAAGGAAACAAAAAATGGTATTAAAACGTAACCATGGTAACAACATGAAAAGTTCATTTCCGGTTGTGATAAAATAATTCATTTTATCTTTATTTTCAAATTTTATTCTCGAGTTCAATCATTTTAGAATCGTTTGGCTTGCTTTGCTCTACGTAAGCCTTGAATTTCCCAAATTCTAAAAACAATTATTACAGCTCTTCTAATGCACGTAAGAACTTCTAATTGATATCATTTTTAGCAGAAAATTTTAAGCTTTCGAATCACATAATATTTGAAAATGTGTATGAAATATTTCTTTGAATTTGTATGAAAAGTGAGCTAAGAATTAGAATAGGAAAATAACAAAATCAAATTTTCGAAAAAACGCTTCGAGACGCACACTCCCATGCTACGAACTAATTTTGTGCCAAATTTTATGAAAATCGATCAAACGGTTTTGGCATTATGCGGGTCACAGACAGACAGACCTACCTTCAGCTTTATTATTAGTAGAGATGAAAGACCTATTTAGGTGAAACGACAATTAATATTTAGTAAGAAACTGTCGAAAAATGTATGTTTGGAACTTTTAAAAAAAGTTCCGAATAAGAAAATGTCATTTTTGGCCATAAAAGTATTCACAGATTTAATTAAAAACTTCTTCAAATCTTGAACAAATACTTAAAATAGGTTTAATTTGCAAATAAATATTATTTAGCAACATTTGCATTTGTATGGTAAATTGCTTTTGGTATGATATATCTATCACACGCTTACCCTAACTCGTATTTAAGCCGCTATTCTACAGCGTCTGGATGTTAATTTTACAGTTCATTACTATAAAGCAGCAACTTTACAATTTATTACAGTAAAATTAACAATTTTACAGTTCATTACTGTAAAATTAAAAATTCCTACTGTTTGTTACTATAAAATTAGTTGTATTATACTATTAAAAATTTTATTTTTTAATGTGTTCAAACAGTAAAATGTTTATGGTAATTAACAGGTGCAACAATTTTATTTTATTAATCATAAATTATAGTTTTATCACTACTTTAATTAATTAAATATATTTTTGGAATCATATTACAAACTAATTACATTTCTATTACACCAATCGTTTTCACTCAGAAAACCAAAAATTCGAAATTATTTCTCTTATGGGCCTCTTTCAACCCAACTCGGATGAAAATCCCTTTAATTTATGAAATGAAAATTCTTTCGCTCTCGAGATTCTCGTATTGCTTGACAACTCTCAAAAACTTCTCCTTCAACCCTTCTGCAGCCAATCATCGATCGGCTCGTAGTATTTAAAATAATTGCCTTTTCGGATGTGTGATGACAGGTTCCTCCGACTGCTGCCAATCCTAATAATTGCCAGAGATTCGTTCAGAACTTTTAGGTTTATCGAAACTACAGATGTTAGGAAATGCCAACTGTTGTAAAAGACATCAGATAACAATTTCGGAACATTTCCGATTTATATTACGTTTTTAACCCGAAGTTAAAGTTTTTTTTTTTTTTTTTAAATGATAGGAAATGACATTGCGTACTTCATTAAGCTATAACGCAATAAGAATTTAGCAGTTGGAAATAAAATATTATGAAAAATGAAGCTTTATACCACAATGAATTTTTACTCTACATTTATTACGTGAAATTAAGTATTAGTATTGACATACTTTTTATAAAATTTTATGCTGACCTATTAAGTTACTATTTCTGTGTATATATTTATCTGTATCTGTTAGGGTTGGTTCGAGTAAGTGGGGCACCCCCTTAAAACTGAAATACGCATATAGTTTTTATACTTTTTTTTATATACTGATCATATTTTATTAGTGATTGGTTTCCCATTGATTTAGGTTTCATAGAAATTTTTTTTAGATCATAGAACTTATGTCAAAAAATCTTCCCAAAAAAATTTTTTTGCGAGTTTAATAAACATTTTTCAAAGTATTTCAAGGTTAGCTTTTATTATTTCCTCTACGTTCATTAAGTTTTCTTGTAGAGTATAACATAGAGTACACATTGCAATAGGAATTTTTATGCAAAGTATTATTAATAAGTGTTTAAGGGTAGGGGTCCCACTTACCCCGTAGTTAGTGGGGTCCCACTTACCCCCCGTTAAGTGGCTCCCCTCATAATAATGATGATTTCAAAATGAAAATCCCGTTCTGATGAAGCAATTTCTAAGATGAAATGAAAAATAATGATACAGACCTAGAAGGGATTGATGGTTCAGCTACAAAAACTGTAAAAGCTAGTAACTATGTATTTAGAAAACTTACATCAAAGAAAACCATAAAGTAATATGAAGTTCTAATTTTAGACTATGATACAAATGAAAAAAATACTGCTAAATTTGATAGAAAGTATAGAAACAGTTACACTTTTTATTGGTTTGATGTGATAAATAGGTCCCCCACGCAGCTAGTATTTTGTAAAAAATTGTCGAGCACGCCCCCTTTCCCTAGTGTTTGGAAATCTTTCCTTTAAAAATCTATTTGTCTATAACGTTTTCCTGTGCTTAGATGTCACTGTTGTTCCTCTGACGTAGTGGCTTCCAGTTCCCACTTCTTGGGTCTTATTCATTCCTGTTAGTCTTTCATTTCCCTGTTCACTTGACTATCTTGGACACGTGAACCATTCTTCTGTTTTTATGCACTGATGATGGGGCTTGTATTTTACAGCCTCGAAGCAGCTGTTTGTTGAGTTTTTAACTCATCTTTTTTGTACTTTTTAATACTCGTTTATTAGTTTCACGTGTGGATTTGTTTGCATGTATGTATGTAACTCTGAATAAAAGATAAAATTCACGTTCTATACAAGTATAAAAATAATATATTTAATGCTATTATTAATACTGAAGGCTAAACTATTACATGTTGATGTATTATAAGTGTTTCAGTTGTTTGTGTATGTAACTCTGAATAAAATATAATTTTCACGTGCTTTGCAAATAAAAAAGTAATGTATTTAATACTATTAATACGAAAGGATTATTTATATTCCATGTTGCTGTGTGAGTGTTTTTTTCATAAGTGCATGTAAACTTATAATATATCATGGTTTAAAGCTTTATAGATTGATTAACTCTAAAAACGTATTTTTTAGATTTTTTAAACTACACTGCTTGACATTGAAAATGCAACACCAAGAAGGAGTGGTCAGAAATTCATGCAAATTTTACCGTAGACGCACGTCACTGAGTTATGCAAATGATATGAAATGCGCAGCTCTCCGACGCACGAGAAGTAAGATATAAGAGAATGAAGTTGAAAAGTGGGCTATGTTCATGTTAGTTTTTCTGCCAGACTAATTATCGGAGAAATTTGGTTTTTGTCTCGAAGGATACGTGTGATAGGAGGAAATGCCACGCCGTCCTCAACGAAGACACTTCCTGCATATAGACAACTTTACAAGGGGTATGGTGATCGGACTGAGAAGGGGAGGTTGGTCCATACGTCAAATTGCAGCTGATACCCACATGGATGCAAGCACTGTGCATCGGCTGTGTCGGAGATGGTTGGAAAGAGGAAATGTAGCCACATTGAGGGGTGCAGGTGCAGCCAGAGTGACGTCAGACCGCTTAGATCGACGGATTCACCGACAAGCTGTGGCGGACCCGCAAGTCACTTGTACGTCGATTCTGCAGCACGTGCAAGGTACCCTGGATGTTCCTGTGTCGACCAGAACCATTTCCCGTCGGCTGGTTGCACGTGGCCTGCAATCACGGCGCCCGCTAAGAAGACTGCCATTGACCTCACAGCACAGACTCCAACGTTTGGAATGGTGCCGGACCAGAGCGACGTGGATGGCAGAATGGCAAACCGTAGTGTTCTCAGATGAATCCCGCTTCTGTTTGTCCAGCGATAGTCATCGCATACGTGTGTGGCGTCGACGTGGAGAAAGATCGAATCCAGCAGTAACTGTGGAACGCCCCACAGCGTGACAACGTGGCATAATGGTTTTGGTAGCTATTGCATAAATTCCGTATGACCTCTCGATCGTATTCGGGGCACTATGACGGCCCAACGATATGTAGATTTTGTACTGCGGCCGGTGGCAATCCCCTACCTTCAGGGTCTGCCAAATGCAATTTTTCAACAGGATAACGCCCGGCCTCATAGTGCTCGAATCAGCCAACATGCTCTACAAGGTGTACAGATGCTTTCCTGGCCACCATACTCTCCTGACTTGTCACCAATCGAACATGTGTGGGACGTGATTGGACGCCGTTTGCAGAACCTGTCACTGCCTCGTTCAGAGGACGAACTGTAGCAAATGGTTGAAAGGGAATGGAGTGCCATCCCTCAGGACACCATCCGCAGGCTTATTGACTCCATGCCTAGACGTGTTTCTTCGTGCATCGCTGTCCGCGGTGATCCTATATCTTACTGAGCCGACTCCGTCCTCGCTCTAAATTTTGCTTATTTCTTTTGAAATAAATATCACTTATTGTTCCATGCTGTCTCTGTCTTCTTACCAAATTTCATCAATTTCTGACCACTCCTTCTTGGTGTTGCATTTTCAATGTCGAGCAGTATATAATTTAATTATTAAACGTTGACCCATTTTACACACATCCTATTTTATTTAATACATGGATACTCACGTTTTTTGAAATCTTTAGCTTAGTGCTTTTATTTACTTACAGGAATTCTTCAATGGAGGAAGAAGAGCTCACATTTCCTGGTGCGGCATTGCAGCAGATGATCGTCTTATCCTTGATGCAAATCGATGAGAGAGCAGCCAGGAGGAGGAATTAAAAAATATAAGGAGAACTCCGTCTCTATCCCCATTAGTTTTATAAACAAGGACCTCGACAACCCCTTTACGAAAAGTAGTTTTTTAACAGAAACTTCCCTCTTTCACACAACTGCGCAGAGTTTGTGCAGCTTTCCTTAAAAATGCATTTTTTAACATACATAATATATATAAAGTAAAAACAGTTAAGATGATAAAAACCGATGCCTTAATCTCGTGTTTCTGTTTGTTGATTGTCCTGGTATCCTACTCTCGCCTCACTCCGTGCGACATTCGCTTTACTCCGCGTGAATCAGCTTACTTGGCGAACTATAGTGAATTCAACGAGAACTGATAGTGGAACTAAACAAAGTAACGAGACACTTGGCGATACCGCTGTATGTTGAGGCACTGGGATGTTGAGAATAGCACCAAGCAGATAAGCAAAATCAAAAGCGAAATGTTCATGAACAGAATCGCCAATCCAAAGGGTTATTTATATATGTGGCAAACGTTGGTGCCAAGCAGCAACGCTTTTTGTGCAACGAGTTACCGCCCGTAAGCTAGGGCTAAGGCAGAAGGGAAGCAATTACGCCCACAGCTAGGTCATGGCATCCTGCGATTGCAGTTTCGTCCTTACACTAAGGCCGAATTCAAGTGAAACACCATTGCAATCGCTTCGAGGTGATCGCAATAGACCAAAATTGCAATCGCTACAGGAAGTCGAATTACGATAGAATCGCATCTGGTAGCGATTGTAACGTTTCACTTGAATTCAATTTTGGGAATTTGCGATTGCATTGATGACTTGCGATCGTCCGTGTTTTACTTGAATTCCGCACTAAACTCCTCAGTAAGGAATAGCCAATAACCTAGCTGGAGGCAAAGATCCTTTTATTGTAGCTAAGATTGCCAACAAACTGGTAGTTAAAATTAATTGACCTCACCGGTGAGCGTCCGCAAACCATGGTGCAGCTCAACTCGAAATTTGAGGACAGAAGCTGGCTAATAGGCAATGAGTTACCGCCCCTAAGCTACTGCTAAGGCAGAACTGAATAAGGGAGAACTGGTAAATTCATTTTATCTAACAGTTTGTTGGCAATCTTAGCTACAACAAGAGGATCTTTGCGTCCAGCTCAGTTATTGGCTATTCCTTACTGAGCCGTTCAGAGTAAGGACAAAAATGCAATCTCAGGATGTCATGACCGAGCTGTGGGTGCAATTGCTTCAGCAACTCTCTTTGTTTACTTCCGCTATCACTTCTCCCCGAATCCACTATAGTTCTCAGGCTCAAATGCTCGCGGAGGGAAGTTAGTGAACTGAGTGTTGCGAGATTAGGGCCCCTGTGCTCTGAGCAATGGTTGTCGAAAAATCATTCAACATATAATTGAAGGTATTATTACAAATACTTATTAGTTGGAGTTGTCTTTCCTAAATATCAGTAGTATGTTTTTCATAGATTACAAAGCAAAAGACGAAAACATTTGGATTTTCCTAAGAAAAGAAACAATGTTTCAGAAAATATAAAACAAATTAGTACTGTTCCGTACATTATTTTGTTACCATAATCTGATTTTAAATGAAGAGTTTGGAAATCATAAATCATGTTCTTGAAAAAGGTTCATTATTTTTAGTCGAAATTCCCAACTCTAAATTATACAGTGCTACGAGTAAAAGCACTGATTTTTTTTTAATCGCACATATTCAGTTTTTTGGGCTTGAAATTTGCCATCAATTACAATACACGTTTAAGAAAATAGATATGATATTATTTTTTTCTTTCTTCTAAAGACTCTTTGTGTGAACACTAGACTTTTTGTAGTAAGTCTTGTGAAAGTAATTTTTTATCAAGTTCACGAGTTGAACAAAATTTTCAAGTACTTCAAAATTCAAGAGATAGTTTTCGTTGGCATAAAATAAAAATGTAAGCAGTCCGAATTTTTATTGATATAATGTTGAAAGCTTCCATTACCTTTCTTATTTTAAATTCAAGAAAAAATTTGTTCCTAGTCTTGAATTTATATATTGCTTTTTAGGAGAAAGTTAGTAAAACATATACTAGGTGGAAATAAATTATTCCCCAATTAAGTTAGTTTTTAGGCCAGATGAGTTCTATTGATACATTAATTCAATATATACATACATGGAGAACTTTTATGCAAACCATACATACCTTAACGATTTATAAATGCCAATAAGGCAGCCACTAAGTGCCTCATAAATTTTCCTTTTTTGCGGTGCCTGTTTAAATAAAAGAAACTTAATAACTTCTTGCAACGATATTTTTTATTATTTAAAAATAAACTTACTGCAACCGAATTTTTTTTCTATTCAGATATTTATACGTTTTTTCTTAAAAAAGGAGAAACAAAAATGGTTTTACTTATCCTTTTTTTTTTTTTTTTGACGATTTCTTCTTTCTTATTCTTCCTTTTTGTTTTGTAATTGATACTAATTTTAAAAATAGGCGATTCTACTTGCAACCTTTTTAATAAAGAAAAGAAAAGAGGAAAATCCAAAGTTAGTAAAATATTAATCAAAATTCGAATCAGACAGTAAATTGATTAAATGAAAAAAATGTATCATTTAAAATTCGGAAAATTGTTTTTTTTTTTTTTTTTTTTTGATGCATAAGTAAACGCCTTTGAGTCATTATCCTTCATTGAAAAACTATTTATAATTAAAATGTTTTCTCTCGAAATTTTTCTCTTAATAATATACAATGATGCAGACAAAATTTTACAATAATATTTTAAATTTCAAGTTTCCATGTTATTAAAAATTTTAAAATTTTAACACAAAAAAAAAGTATAAAATGGTACATTTGTTGAGGAAAATTCCTCTTTAAAATGTACAACATTACGTAAAGCTATTATTTATTACATCAGGCTCAACAATGGGGGCAGGAGCAAAAGGTTACTCTAAGACTTTCCTCACTTCATTACTTTTGCGCAATTAAATTAATACGTTATTTTGTTGCCAATCTGTTACACTTTGGATTTTTTCCTCCCAACATTTAAAACTGATTTGAGTGAGCTGACCATCCTTTTTTGACGTCATTTGGAGCAGATAAATCCTAACTATTGCTTTGATCCCAACAGAAACGAAATTTTTCTGCTGTGAAAAAAGTTTCTCAAACTTTCGATGTCATAAAAAAAGAAAATTGAATTGAGAATATCTGATCATTCAGAATTGCTCAATATTTCTAACGACCGAAAATAAATATTTTTTTTATTTATTATTCAAAGAAGGAAGTACTTGTGTAAAGCTTTTAAAATTGTCTTAGCAGCTCCTAAACTTAAAATGATGAGTTCCCATTATTTATCTTCGTTGTACTTGACATCATTTATAAAAATGGAAGATCCAATCAGTAATATGCTTCAAAAAAGCTTTGACAACAGAAAAAGGAAGAAATAGACAGAATTTGTAGGGTATAACTTTGATATACCCCCCTCCCTCCCCCAAAAAAAATTACGTGCCAAATCTGGCACTTCCAACGAACTTTTTAGGGCTGCTGTTTCTTATTTTGATGTTGTCAATTTAGGTTTTTTCAGCTTTTAGGTTTTTGCTGTTGCCAAATTTAGTATTTTCTTGTATTTTGTACCATTTTTTGAGTTTTTTTAAAAGTTTTATGGCAAGAATTTTTAGATTTCGCCAAGAAGTCACCAAATTTCTGATTTGGGGGATATATCTTAGTTCCATTTGTAGCTGTGTGTGCCTGCTGGGTGTGCATTATTTATGCTCTGTAAAATAACGTTATATTTGCATCAACAATTTTCAGGAGTTCTCTACATTCGCGTTATTCCACTTATGTATATTATTTATTTATTTATTTTTAACAAGCTTATGATGGCATTAATGAGCCTATGGTTTTGAGTCAAGGCACGTACTTACCATATTTCGAGATAGTCTTAAACTTTTAGAAACTATTTGTCTTTTTTTACTTCCATTGCTTGGAGCATATAGTGTATACATAGCGTGTCAGTCGTTAACATTTTCTTCTGCCTTCCGTTGGAGCATTAGCTTAAAACACCTGTTAACCAAAAAAAAATTCTGTATAAATAAAAAAGTTAAATCAAAAATTCAATCATACATGAGTGTTTGTAGTTTTTATAAGCTTTAAAATATCTTTGAAATTAAATTCTGTAAAATCTTCTAATTCGTGTGATACATTGCCAAGCTAGCTGTCCTTTTGAATATTTTATTTTAATTTTGCCACACTGCCCGTCCTTGCTTGCTAACGCGTCCAACTGTTTTTGTTGTTATTGTCTTCAAGTTTAATTGTATGTTTTTTCTAAATATCTGTGCAGACACAAATGTGCTGGTATAAATGCGTTTTGAAAGGAATTAAATTGCTTTGTTTAAAAAAAATGTTTTTACTGAAACAATGCACTATTTCCGCTTTAATTTGCTTTCCTTAAACAGTTGAAACTTATTGTTATGCATTTGCAGGGTTATTTGAAAAAAAAGCAGGTCCTTTTTCCAATGATGTAATTAAGGAAGGTAAAAAAAAAGAGGCAATTAAAAAGAACCCCTAGGAAGGATTTTTTTTTTTTTTTTGTTACTCTTTAAGGGCCCTGCTCCACATCAGCAGAAAACGCGATCGAAACCGAAGGCAGAAACCGAAAATCCGGGTACTTTCCATAGGAATACCATTTAATCCGTTTTACGGTTCTGCTTTATTTTTCTGCTTTACGTCAATGTGGAGCAGGGCCCTTAGTGTTTTTTAAGAGCAAGAACAACGTATTAGCTATAAGTTTTACTTCCTTTTTAAAGTGAAACTGAAGCATGAAGAGCACCAGTTTTTCAAGGTTGAGAAAAAAAATGCCATTAGAGGCACAAATTGTTATTTATAAAAGTCTTAAAAATCATCAAAGCCGTAATTTGACTCCAAATATCAAAATTCAGTACATCATATTGCGTACACAGGTGTTGTATTTGAGGTAGTTTTTATGATTAAATAGAGTGTGAAAGTTTTAAACTATTGAATTCAGTACTAAATATACGGTCTAAATTCATATTCACGAGCATTTAAATTACATTTTTGGAGAAACGGTATTGATATTCATGGTCAAAAATCAACCTTAGATGTTCAGTTTTGATTGTAAAATGTCACTTGGTGCGTGATATTACGTTCATAAATGAATAAAAATGATTTTTATAAAACGATACAAAATATTAATCAACTAATATCATGTTCCAACAAATTGCAATCAGACTGTTAAGAACATGTTAAATGGTACAACAATGTTTTTGCATAAATTACATTTTGATAAGAATGAGATTAATTTGATGATCATCTAATATCAAATTCATAAACTGTTCAAGCACAGCTGTTTTAAATTTTAATTTAATGAAGAGTGGTCTCACCTTTCAAACCAAATGCTTTCAAATCTGATTGATTTAGCTTCTAAATAGCGTGACGTCACATTTTGGAACTCTTTCTTACAAAATCTTGAATTTACTCACGAAATGTGATTTCCATCAAAAAAGCAAAAACTTTCAGGTTCTAATCTTTATGTAAGCGAAATATTCATACGTTAGATTTTGCACATTTAAGTCCTTATACTTCTAAAATATAGTTAGGGTTAAAGTGTTTGAAAACAAATTTTGCTTTTAATATAGTGTGATTTCTTTATTTGTTTATTTACGCCTCATTAACGGTGCTCTTTATTCCAAATACTTGTTCTAAAAACTAAACTATATA
Organism: Uloborus plumipes; assembly: GCA_038373865.1. NCBI lineage: Eukaryota > Metazoa > Arthropoda > Arachnida > Araneae > Uloboridae > Uloborus > Uloborus plumipes. The sequence goes on from JAXGGA010002880.1 coordinate 99,725, forward strand.
CTCAAAAGTATGTGTTTTTCAAATTGACCTGCATATCATAACATTCAATTCAGTTTTACCCAGTTCACATTTAAAAAAATATTATTCAGGAAATTGCATTATATTGTGTTTGATTATAGTTTCAATTATTTTATCAAAAAAAAAAAAGATATTACTCATTGAAAGTTGCATTTCTGGAAATAATTATTAAATGATCTTATCTTTGCATGCATTGAAACGTTGTCATGGTTTTAAAAACTGTCCATATGAAACTGTCCTTTATTGTGAGAAAACTTCAATCATATAATTTGCATATGTATTTAAATGAACAACGAATTCCTGCCAAAATATAATATTCGTTAAAAAATAATTAATTGTTAAAATATGAAAAAATCTAACATAGTTTAATTCAAAACTTGAAAATGAACGACAGAAATTATATAACGAAAATATATGTCTCGTTATTGTTATAATATTTTGAATATGTTGATGAGCACAAAATCTCAAGCAAATATTTTCTTTAATTCTGCTTCATAAGTTTCTTTGAATAATTTTTAATTTTTCTTAAGCAAATATTTATATTTAAAGAAATTTTACAAAAACTCAGAAATTAAAAAAAAAAAGCACTTTTCACCATATGTTTTGCCTCATTGAGCAACATCGTGTTATTAAAAGTGTTCTAACTCAAAAGTTTTCACACTTTTTAACTCTTTTATTGTGGAAAAATGCTTTACTACACGTCAGGGATTGCAACATTTATTTTGCATTGCTTTTTTATGATGAAATGTTTAAAGGGACATAATAACCTTTAGCTAAATATTTGATTTACTTGCTATAAGCAAACAGTTCTGTCAAAATTTTCTTACAATTTGAAATTTAAAATTTGTCTTTCAAACATTATTCGAAATATAAGCACTATTTTTTTCAACATTAAATGCGAAACAAAAACGCAGTTTTGTTATAATCTTGAAGATATATGAAATCTGTTTCAACCCATCAGATAAACATCGACTAACAATAATGAGAAAAAAAGCACTGCAAACTTTTCCAAAATAACAGATTCCAACCATATTTAATTAATTTTGAACTTCTTATTCACTCATGCATTCGTTATTTATTTGTCCACTCAACTTATTGATTTCATTTATTTCACTTTGTACTCTTTATACAGATATTTTTATCGTACAACTTTGATGTAGAATTGCTTCCTAATCAACTTAATTGTTTACATTATGTGTCGCTTTTTTGAATCATTTTCATTTTATTTACGTAACTGCAACAGTGATGGACATTAATAAAAGCAATAACTTGAGCCAAATTAGGAAATATCGTTAGGCACTCAAAAATGTTTTTAAAAATAGTGCCGCTTGAAATATGAAGTTTGGAATTACATGTATCAAACCATAATTATTGTTTTTAAATTATATGTAAGTATAAATGCGTACGTACAAGAACATGCATGTATGTGTGTTAAATATGTATGCGTACATGCTTTTAAATGTACATCGTAATATTCCATTGAAATTGTTAAAATAGTTCATGTAAGGTAATCAAGATATCTTCTAATTCATAAACCTCGTGCCTAAATTAAAAGTTTATGACGTCTTCCTAAAGCCATTATTCTATTTTTGAAAATTCTCTAAAAGAATATTGTATCTTACTGCATTAAGAATTTTCTTTGAATTAGAATTAGAACTTTACTGGAAAAGATTGATTGGCATTTTCTGAATTATTAAATTACGCTTTTTACATTTTGAATAATGCATCATTATCATTTGCTATTTAAACTTTTGCCTTCCTTGTTGCAATTTCCTAGAAGCAAAACCTGACGCACATTAATTATATTTCGTAAAGTTCTATAACGTTGCAAGATGAATTACGTTTTTACAAGTTATACATCGAAGATTACTGAAATGTTTAACTATTTTTCCCTGTAAGTGTTTCCAATATCATCAATGTAAGGTATTCATTATAATGATGATGGCTATGTTATTGTTATCGATTGCACAAGCATTATTTTCTTTAGTTATTGGACTATTAACAGAATTACTCAGTGTTTTTTTTTTTCTAAAAAAAGCTAAACTAAAATTTAAGATTCTATCGCTTTTTCTGAAATTCATGAGTTTTGTAAAACAAATTAAGAATTTTTTTAAAAGAATTTCATTTAACAAGTATAAAAGTGACGTCCTTTTCAAAATAAATGAAGAAAAGGAAGTAAAGGAAGTCAAAAATTTCATTTAATTTAAGTAGTTTATATACAGGGTGTCCACTCTAATCGTGGACCAATAGCTAATTTCTAAACCGTTAGAGATAAGCATATAGTTTATTTAGGAAAAAATCAAGATTTTGCATTGTTTCATGACGTCATCGAGAGATGGCTTAAGGGACCGTATGCGAAATCCTTCAAAATCTTGATTTTTCAAAACGTCATAACTCGGTCAATTTTTGTGGTAGAAGAGTGATTTTTTTTTAGTTTTAAACGTTGCAGTGTCAAGAATGTTTTACTAAATATGATTGATAGGACTGGGGGGCTGTATAAAAATTTAAATTTCGTAACTCTTTCAAAATTTGATTTTTTGAAAAACATTGAATAGACCCAAAATTCCTTTCATAATTTGGAGATTTTTTCCTAAATAAACTATATGCTTACCTCTAACGGTTTAGAAATTAGCTATTGGTCCACGATTGGAGTGGACACCCTGTATATATATATATATATATATATATATATATATATATATATATATATATATATATATATTCAATGTCAGAAAACAACTCCGTTTTTGCAGTGTTTTGACTTTGCTTTCCTTTTCTTATTCGGTATGAAAAAAGAAAAGAAACTGGCCGTTATTTTTTGAACAAGAATCAAAAAGGCGAAGTATTGCCAAAATAAAGGAAAAGTTGTCTAGGTTGGGAGCTTTTCAATCAAAAAAGAAAAAAGAAAGGAAGAGAAGAAAAAGGCGCAAAAATTGAAGTGACCTGTCGAACATTTCAGCTTTTAAACTGGAAGATGCTTACACGGCTCGAAAATTAATTTTCTTTCAGTGAAACACCAAATGCTTCGAAAACAGATCAAATACCTGGAATGTGATAATATTGGAAACATTTTCACTGCACATGAAGTTATCCTCCCAGCTATAAAATCAAAATGTTCCCAAAGACAAATTCTAGACACGACGTCTAACTACTTTATCTTCTCGCCAATATTTCGTTCCGATGAGCTACTGAAAGCCAAATACAGGTCAGTTCCTGAGACGATTAAGGCAGACAATCGAATCCAATTCTACTACATATCTTTATAAAAGTCAGATAATTCGATTTCAAATAGATGAAAGTTTAGATGTATACAGTATCGCAATTTCTTCGTAGAAAATTTATATGACACAATTTCTTCGATATCAGAAGTTGTTCATGTGTACAGTCTCACTTTCAAAATCGGTGATTTTCATTCTTAGCTCATGAATCGCCATTTTTCTAATGAAAAAAAAATCGTCTTTAGGAGTAACTGCTATTGGCAGGGATTATTTTTTTCTTCTCCACTGAGTGTTTATTTATGTGTAAAATGGCATTTCTGAATATTTTTACAGTGTAAATTTTACTTTAATAGCTTTCTATTAATTATTTCTCATTTTGGTGTACTTTTGATTGTAAACAATTTGACATTGCTTTGTTATTGAAAGATGTCCCAAAAGCTGAAATTTTTCAGAACCCAATGCTCAGGATTCCTTAATATTTTAATATTTTCTTCAACAAGTGTTTTCGCAAATATAGCAAATGTTAGCAGTGCTTTAATATGTTTTTTCAAAATGTTTTTCTTGTATTGTTGTTCTTATTATGTTTTGTAAAGCTAAAGAGTTGATAGAATTTATCTAAAAACAACGTGATGTTTCATTATAATTCAACATTTTGTAACATATTGAGTGAGAAAAGAGTAAATGAAACATTTCATATGTTCGTAAATTTATAAAAACAATGTTATTTGATTAAATATGATTTCTCAATAAAATACAAATCAAAATTCTAAATGTAGGAAATGTACAACTAAATTTCTCTCAACATTGTTCTCTTTGCTTGCTGCTTTGAATATGATTTTATAGTTTACTAACTCACATGATCGTTCTTTAATTTAAAAAATACAGTTGAAAACGGTAAATATTGCACTTTTGCATAAATTATTTATCAATACAATAATGACTGATACTTGATTTGATATTAGAAATGGTTTTTAACGTTCATTCCTGTGGGCCTTTTTTTCGAGACAAAAATTAATTTAATTTAAAAATATTTTTAACGATAACGTAACATTAATTTTCAAAATACATACAAGTGAATAGTAATGTTTAAATACTTATAAACCAATGAATAATTATATATTGTCTACTTATTTTGTGTCTGAAAAGGGTATTTTCATTTACAATTAAACAATTATCACATGTTTTTTGTTTTTTGACATCATTTTTTAAAATTTCGTATAAAAGATGTTTTACAGGTTCTGAAAGCAGTAAAAATTAAGAAAAAGCCGAAAACATCGCAGACAAACATAATCACGTGCATAAATACACATAAGTTGAAATTATAACGAACTATAAAAATGTTTCTAGTTAACATTTATTTTATTTATTTATTTTTTTGGAGAAACAAATAAATTTAAAATAAGTCTCTCAAAATAAGTAACAGAGCCTTCTTATCTACTTTATACTTTTACAGCTGAATCACGTCTAAAATCTTTAAAATACTCGAAGCGTTCTTTTTTACTTATGTATTTCAAAAAAATAGATTATTAACTGAATAAATTTTACTGTAATTTTTGCAAAATGTTTCTTCAAATATAATGTACTGATGGTTCTCAAGATACTGTTTACAACGAATAAAAAAGATTTGCAACACATCATTCACAAAGTATGCAACAACATCTCTCATGGGTTTATTTAGACAACCAACAATCAAATCAAGATGCTTTTAGTTTTGAATAACAGCCAACTAGTTTACAACATGCTACTTGAAATAGCTCTTTACAAGGTATGACTTTTACAAAATTACCAAGATATTACAACAACATTATAGTAATAATTCATTTAGCATTTTTTTAAATACAAATACATAATGTAACCATGATTCTTAATGTCTTACGTGAAATTTACTATGAAAAATGTTGTTTTGTTATTAATATTGTCATATATTCGCAAAATTTTACAAAAAGTAAAATGGTCGACAACTTAAGATCTGCTTAAATATTTCATTTCGTTTCAATATTTCATTTTTTAAAACTTTGTATACATAATATTAAATGCATTGGGCACAAATTTGTCCATCAATAATATTTTAAATTATAAAAGATTGAAAAAAAAGTTTTTCAATGCAGTTCCAACATATAACAGCAGTTGGTATTGCACAATGTACCAGTACAAAATTGTTTAAAATATTATAAAAATTTTCTTTAGACTCCCTTTTTTTTGATTTTCCAACATCGCATTTCTACTTGGTGCAAAGTCTTTAACACGGGGTTTTCCTTGCTGTTGCTTCCAATTTGAAAATAAAATGAGATATAGGGTTACGTTATTTGTAGCCGAGATTTTTCAAATGAAACAAAAAAAAAACTGCTAATATTAAGTTTTTGTTAACTATGAAGAAAGAGCAAATAGTTTACAATTTCCATTGCCTCCGTCAGAAAAAGAAGAGAACAAGTAATTTAAGCAACTTATTAAGTATTACTTTTTTCTGCTATCGCAGTTTACAGTTCATTAAAAATTCTAAGCAGCTGCAATAACGTAATAACTCTTTTACATAAAACTTCTATAGTATATTTTTAATTTTTACTCTTACGTTTGAGCTATTGTCCCCCTTCCACACAAATACTGTTTTTTTTTTTTTTTTTTTTTTGAGAAGAAAAAGCTGAAAATGAGCGTCTATAAGTTTGGTATCTCTGGAAATATTTCCGTGTTTTAACTCATTTGCGGAAAATTTGGAATGTTAAAACTAAACAGGTTTAACAATAATTTTTTAAGTTTCAATTAGTTCTCAAAAACGAGCTTAGCGTAGCAGCAAAATCAGACTAACCTAGAAATAATAATAATTATTATAAAGCACTTAAATTTGACTCTTTAAAAAACCAAAACTAGTTACAATATTTCACTCATAATATTGTCAAAAGCGTTTCACCATCAATCCTGTATTTGTTTCAATATATATATGTACATAAATTATTTAAATTGAATTACAAACTCCTCTAACCTTTCTCTAACCTGAGAGCTTTCGAACACCGTTCTAAGAAGAACGTTATTATTTTAGTTAATTTCATTTCAACTAACAGTGTTTTATCAGCAAACAACGTTGCTCTTGCTTTAGTTTTTCAGCAAGTCATTTGCCACGTTTTACTTGTTCTCCCCATATTTCATTCTAACTTTACATATGTAAATGTTTTCCCTAAGAGCTCTTCAGAACATTTATGCCTTTCAGGAAACAATTTTTCATTACTTTCATGTCGTTCGTCCAAGACATTTTCAAATCACATCAATCGAACAAGAATAAAAAGTTTTGAGCACACAGAAAAAACAGCTTGCGCGTGAGAAAATCTTTTTACCCTTTTTCCGAAGATTGGGTTTTGCTCAACTTCAGAAATTTTTTTTAACTTCGAGTGTTTGATTTTTGAATGAAATTTCAAGCTTACAGTTTTAATATATTCAATCTTTTACTACTTCAATCATGTTTTGCTTTTAAAAATTTTTGCCTGCTGAGTAAAGAGCTATGCAGACGCTTACATCTGTCTGCTATTCATATGTCATTCAACAGCAACCAGCGCATTTGTATTTACAGCCAAGGATCCCCCCCCCCACCCACAACACACACAGAAAGTGAAGTTTATATAAAATAATAATTTTAAACAAATGTAACAATATTCAATTTGTTTATTTGTCCTTGGCAATCTTCACTTAGATTTTATAGAGTTAATTCAGCCAGGTTCCTTTTTCAAGTTACATAAGTACTGTTCAATTAATTGGGAATTGAAAAATACCGAATGCTATGTATAGTTGTATTGATACACTCAAGCCTGTTTTGAATTCATTTAAAATTCGTATTATAAATTCAATTTTACTTTAAAGGACATCAGGTCTTATAACAGCTAGGTTAAAGTTGATTGGCTGGCATTTAAAGTAGGGTTAGCTTTAGTTTGAATGATGCCAGATGTTCATATCTTTTCCTATTATGTTTTCGTTATGTTATGTAACACAGATAAAATTACATTAAAAGTATTTTTACGTAGAATTACATTTTAATACTGTTGTAAATTAAGTTTATAAGCACTTTCTTGGCAGAAATACAGATTATCAAGCTAAAGTTAGAAGCGTTCAAAGTGCAAGAGTTGTTGTTATGTAGCACTTTGAATTGATTTATAAACTAAATATTTACGTGACATATAATGGCGCTTTTATGTTTCGTTAACTATTTCTATGGACATTTTCCAGATAAGTACTTCAGCTTTATGTGCAAAGTTAATTTTTGATGAGTTTTTCTTTGCGTTTCAATACAAATCTCATATCACTGCGAAACAAAGAGGCATAGCAATACACTACATATAAAGGTATGTTAATATTCAAAAGCAATACATTCGTTGCATGCATTTTAAAAAGATGCAAACATCAGAGAGCATTGAGGCTTAAAGTTGATTTTTACTCAAGAACTTTCGTTTATCACGAGAGAAAAAAGGGTATATTAATGATACTGAATAAAATTAATTTTCCCGGAAGTACAGGTTTAAAAATATCCCAAAGTTCATCTAAGTCGATGTAAGTTATGTTACGAAACTCTGAAAAACACTATATATTTCTTCTTGGATTGCCTTTGCTGTTTCAGTCCGTGAAGATCAAGCAGAATTATACTATCATTTAAGCTACCATAGCTCGGGTTGTGAATATATCAAGCATCATTTTAACATCTGTTTTGCTTTCAAGAAAATGTAGCAATATCATCAAGTAGACCAATATTGCTTTAATCAATGCAAGCACTTTTTATTCACATTTTATCACTTGTTAATGAAATGAAACAAATTTTTCTTAATTTGTATTATTTCTCCTTAACAAAAATAATACAAATTAAGAAAGGAACCGGGGGAAAATGACTTAAAGCATCTTTTGTTTCTAAAACTGAACCTTTGATACTATAAAGTCAGATATCAAGGAAATTCTGAATGTACACTATTATTTTCTCAGAAAAACAAGTTTGATGCATATGTGTAACTGATCAGTAAAACGGAAATACAGCAATCTATTTATCCCCCTCTCAGAAAAAGATAGTACTTTGCGCCTGTACTTGAACTACTTTGTATTGAAAAAATTGAAGAATACTGCAGTATTTGCCAATCTAAACGCTGTTTGTGTACATTTTCCACTTCTTTTATTTCACTTTGTTAATAGACTTACGACTTAAACACTCTATAATATCAATGATTTGCAACAAATTGCAATACATTCACGTATTACTTGAAAATAAATAACGCTTCAGAAAAATAGTTTTGTTCGCTAAACTTTGGCTAAAACTGAACTGCAACTACTTCGTAATTACCATGTTTTTCATTATATTAATTTCCTAAAAATGACTCTTCAGTATTATCCATATTATTTACTTCTAATAGGCCTACAATGTTAAAACTACAGGTTGCACAATGCACTTTTAAATTTGAAACGTTGAAGTTATTTGCTGGGTTGCCATGGGGCCTTGACGTGCCATGAGGCACCAATAGAGTGCCGCGTGGAACCAAAACGCACCTTCTAGCGTGCCATAGAGAGTAAAGTTGCACCTTTTAGTATGTGACACTGGTGCTACAATGTTACACACTTAAAAGTGCCTTGTGAAACCTGTAGTTTTAACAGTGTATATTTCAAACTTAGTTTTTAAAAATGATTTCCACTTAAGACCATCAAATAGTGAATCAGATATGAGCACTGAGATTAGTAAGATTATTAATAATTATTCAGTAAGCAGTTGTTTTGTTTGCGTCTATAACTGGAACTGAAAGTCATAGTTAGCTAGCGATATAACGAGATGTCCTTCATAGCTTGTAAAAAGAAATTCAAAGAAACTATGGCATTTTCTGACCAATCCTGCCTTTAGCTTAGTATATTTATATCTCCTCTAAGGCTTTTCGACTTTCTTGAACAAATAATTTTGTGACGAAACATATTGCCTTCTATTGCTTGTTTCTATTTGTACATGAAATTGCTCAATTAATGTGTAACAATGCTTCTGCAATTATTCTGTTCTTGAGAGTCGTACGCATTTCAATGAATCATCATCGCCAATACGTACCCTCCAGCATTTGCTACCAAATCATCCAAAGCACTTACCGACGCAAACACGACTGACATTTTTAGAAAAAAAAAATTACCAATGTGAATGTCATAGAATTTCAAGAAATTCTAGTGTCGGTATTTCCAAATTAACTTTAATGTTTATTTGTTTTGAATTGGAATTTTAATTATTTCCGCAAGTAAACGACGGAAACTAAATTTAAAAAACAAATGTAATATAGATCAAATAACTTTAGTATAATAAGGACAAAACTGCAGTCTTAGGATGCAATGATCGAGCTGTGGGTGCATTTGCTTCAGTTCTGCCTCAGCCCTGGCTTATGGGCGGTAACTCATTGCATACTTTAGTATGTTGATTCGCCGCTTTCCTGAATAAAACTTTTTTTAAACGTAAATTTATCTTGAAGGCCTATTCCGTCTGTCTTATACTTTAAAAAATACAAGCGTTCAAGTGCAATAATTCTAAAAGTTAACACGTAAATGAAATTACCAGGTTTTTTTTTTTTTTTTTTAATTTAATTTCAATGTTGAAAGAACCAATCATCGATGATACAAAATGAGGATTCATTGCTCTGTAGGAAATTTTTTAGAAATATAATTGAAATGAAAAGTGTGTTCTCAAGTACAGAAACTAGTTAAATGTTGTGTTCTGTTTCACAGTGTCCTGTGCAAACTCATGTATGCTTGTGAGCAATAAGATGTGTTTTATTTTCAAACATAAAACTCTTTGTCACTGTCATTTCTTTCCTGGGATGAAAAAAAAAATCATTAAACTTTTTTGAATGCATTGTATAAAAGCAAAGTTATAATCAGATCAAAGAATTTTTAACCATTTATCAAGTGGAATCAAGCTTATGTAAGCTTATATTTCCTTTCATAAACAATGCTTGTTCATTTAAGTAAACAAAATGCTTTCAGTTATAATTTGCTGTGAATTAAATCTATTTTTGCTTCGACTGACTTAAACTTGTTCATCAGAAAGTGTAGAATATTTTACTAACTGATATCGTAATTATTTTGATTCATTTTCCTAAAGAGTTATTTGTGTTCAACAAAGATCTGAAGATTATGTTTTGTATTTCAAATAAAATTTATTTGTATACATTTAAAAATTCATCTTCTCTCACAGAAGTGTAAAATTGTAAATTAAAAATTATCTAAGCAAATTTTGTCTGGTTTGTTAGTTCTCATAGTTTACATAGAAATCTGAATCTAAGTAGTCCTTTCATATCATTCATGGGAAGTACAGGGTGTCGGCAAAAGAACTGCCGGGTTCTGAAAAATAATAGGGCAAGTACATCATTACAGAAACAACAATCAAATTTTAAAGATTTTTGTTATTTTTTACAATTGAAGAACCACTGTCAAAATTTAGAATTGCATAATTGGAATCGAATTATTCAAAAGAAAAAAATGTCGATTTTTGTAACGAACCAATTTGTAATTATTTGTATTTGAAGTTTGATTGTTACGTTCGTAACTCTAGAATTGCCCAATATTGAGTTAATGGTATGAATTAGGTTAAGGCAGCTAATTGTGAAGAAATCAGTTGTTCATCAAATCCTATGCTCACCAGTTTCAGTTTGTTTTATCAACTCCTAGCAGCATAATCTCATCGCCCAATGATTGGCCATTCATCGAAACCCGATGAAATTCTCATCGGCCGATGATCCGATTCGATGAGTTCTCATCGGGAATTGCTCCAATATATCTCATCGGCCAAACAGAGTACGAGCAGTGCAGTCCCGTGCCGATAAATTTAGGATCAATTTTGGATGCTCGGCTTATTTTCATCGGGAAAGTTGATCGGAAGGATATCGCTTTCTGATGAAAAGTTGCTCATAGAAACCCGTGCTCGGATACTGATCGGAACGATGTCATCGTGCATTACGGGATCAGTTTACGAGGAGTTAGATGATCGGCCGAGAAATATCCGATGAGTTGATGCTACTTGGGACACTAGGTGAGATTGAATACTCGATTCGCAAACACCTGTATTAGAAAATCAGATTCTACTTCTTAACCTCAAAGAAAACCTTATTTGATTTCATGATGCTTTTTTTATGGATAAAAAAAAAGTTTATAAGTAAAGTTTATAAATAAAGTTGCCGCATACAAGTCATATTCGATAACATTTCTCCTTGAACACCTTAACTTTATCCTTTCATGTTCCTGTTTATGGAAACATTCTGCTCTCGCCAGACTCAAAATAAACGAAGCAATCCACCTCTAAGAGGGAGCAGTTACCTTCTGCTTTAATGCCTTGCCTCAATCGGTAAACACTTGAAACAAGCACCTCGATCGACTAAAATCCATTTATTTTTATTGCTGAATGCGATTTATTGCAGAAAATGCCCCTATTCCCTTTCAATTTGGCTTTACTTTCAGAAGTACTGCAGAAAGGTTTCTATTCCTGTTACCTTCATCTGGGTCTGAAGTAGTTGTGTCTGGGAATTTTTTGCTTGATTATTGAATTTGTTTTGAATATTTACAGCAAAACTAAATTCACAGGTTTGAGTGCTCGCCGCAATGAATTGTTTGGTACTCCTCTGTTACTTAAAATGAGGATCTGAGAAACACAGGTCCTCTTTTGCGGTTCCTTATGTCGTCGGAATACCTCACCATTGCGACATACACTTCAAAAAATAGATGTTGCTTTTGCAGTATAATACAGCTAATTTTATAGTAATTTCACAGTAATAAACTGCAAAACTACTTGTTTAACAGTTTATTACAGTGCATTTTACAGCTTTGATCTAAAACTCCTGTTGCCAGTATTATACTGTAGTTTTTACAGTATGATACAACTAATTTTACAGTAATAAACTGTAAAATAGTTAGTTTGAGTTTATTACTGTGCTTTTGCAAATTTAAACTGGAACCTCGGCTGCCAGTATTATACTGTAAAAACAACGGCTTATTTTAGCAGTGCACAACCCAACAGTAATTTTCTAGGATCAATGTAGCTTTGTTCCGTAATGTATCAAATTTCATTCGCTAATATATTTAAAGATACCCAAGTAGCATGCATCCTGTTTCCATAAACAGGAACATGAAAGGATAAAGTTAAGGTGTTCAAGGAGAAATGTTATCGAATATGACTTGTATGCGGCAACTTTATTTATAAACTTTACTTATAAACTTTTTTTTTATCCATAAAAAAAGCATCATGAAATCAAATAAGGTTTTCTTTGAGGTTAAGAAGTAGAATCTGATTTTCTAATACAGGTGTTTGCGAATCGAGTATTCAATCTCACCTAGTGTCCCAAGTAGCATCAACTCATCGGATTTTGCTCGGCCGATCATCGGACTCCTCGTAAACTGATCCCGTAACGCACAATGACATCGTTCCGATCAGTATCCGAGCACGGTTTTTGATGAGCTACTTTTCATCGGAAAGCGATATCCTTCTGATCAACTTTCCCGATGAAAATAAGCTGAAATATATTCCATCGGAAAACGATATCCTTCCGATCAAGTTTCCCGATGAAATTCATATCGGCATGGGACTGTTCTGCTCGTAAATTGCTCCAAATCTCATCGTATTTCGAGCAAAACTCATCGGATTTTGCTGCTCGGATTCTGTTTGGCCGATGAGACATATTGGATCATCGGCCGATGAGAATTTCATCGGGTTTCGCTGAATGGCCGATCATTGGCTGATGAGATGATGCTGCTGGGTTTATTCATGAAGTTGAGCAAGTGGAAGTAGTATTCATCGAACAAAACAGTTTCCTTCGTTTATCAATCTATGCAGAACAATGGCACACTAAATAGTTTTCTCAGCGTCAGCAATCAGGGACTCAATCTATAAAGGAAGTAAAACTTTTTCATTCTCATTCCTTCTCATTTC